>JAQYXR010000205.1:23227-149446 GCA_030545055.2 Neoaliturus tenellus
TTTAAAGTCAAATCAAATAGCCTACATTTTACATTGTACCAATAATGTTACTTTGATTGAATCTATTTAATCATCTTGTGAGTATACACAAAGGGGCATCCTCCTAAACCAGATTCTTAAACTGGACAATGTTGTCTGCCCTACCCTGTACAAACAATTTCATCTTTACAACCAGCTAATTTATAATCCCACTTTAATTTCAAAATTTTGTATTCTCTGTGGACTGGGCTTTGATGGTAGAGTTTCCTTTTTAATTAGGCCTAGAGACCAGGGTAGGAGCTTGTTTGCAGCACAGTCAAATGCTGTCCCTACTTAGCTCTTCAACCTCTACTCCTGGAAACGAAGCCAGCACGTGAAGCTTGTGCTACTGGGTTATTTTCACGCACACGTGTGCAAATCAAGCAATGTTTACCGCACTGAAAGAGCTAATCAGTTTTATTTTGTCAGAATGAATATGGGGAAAGGACGTGGTTCAGGCCTACATATTTCTTTTTCAAATTAAAGTAAAAAACACCTGTTGCAAAATGCTTCTTTTTAATTAAAGCTAGGCATCTCATAACATTCTACTGCAATTAAACCTTTATCATTTTTAAAGGTACTATGCTATATTGGATTCACTGGCCAATTTGCTATGAAATAATAATAAATCATACTTTATAATTCAGCCAACAAATAATAATACCTATGCCCGATTGGCCACTTAACTCGACATGGAGTAGCTTGTTGAGAGGGAGTTTACAGAATTTAGATCCAAGTATTAGTGTAAATAAAAAATGTTATATTGTGTGATGGAGATGCGTATAAACAGAAAAAATAGCAAACTCCCAAGGGGTACCTTATGCTTAATACTTCATACAACAGGGATCAAGCTGAGGAGAAATTTATGGAGCAAAAACTGTGTGTTATACCTCTTCGGAGATTTGGAGCACAAATTAACTGGCCTATATTTAGCATTTTATCATGCAGTCTAATTGCCAATTATTTAATACATACAAACTACTCAATAAAAAATTTATTAATTGTTTTTAAACTGGATTGGTCCATAGTGGAAGTACCTTAGGTGTGCTACTGCGCATCCACGGCCGGGCGGGGCGGGGCAATGCTACGTTACCTTGGGACGAGGCGCCCAATATAGCGCGCCGTCAATAAAACAATGATTTGAACTACTTAGGGTCAACCTAAAATTTTGAATTTTTTTCACGATTGTAGCCAATGAATGGAGATAGCGAATGAATAAAAATTAAATGTTATTATTACCACGGGTGATCTGGAAAAAAATCATTTTTAATTGGTATTCATTGTAACCAAACGTTAATTTGCTGGTCGGCTACCAAATTACGTATTATTTGGTCAGGAATGTTTGACCTGAGGGAAAGTTTTATATGAAGAGCCAAACTTAACATAATCAACAGCTATTACTTACTAAAAGCAATATTTTCATTCTTAGACGGAATTATATCAGACGAAAAGGTGCGCGCGCGGGAAGCGGATACGGCCACGATCTACAAACGTTTAAAGAAGTTTTTTGTGCAATTTTTATGCAAATAAATTGAATAACTAAAAAGTTATTATTTTGTATAGGATCATGAACTTTGATAAATGTATAACATGATTATATGATCAATTAAAAAAGATATACATGTAACTTAACCTGTTTAAGTACAGAATGTAATTTTTAAAACATGAACTTTTAACTAGGTTCTCTTAAATTAAACACATAGCCTACATTACAATTTAAACTGAGTATACTATACTTACAGAATGATTTACGATTTTTTACTATAATAAGTTTACAATCGTTTAAAGTATATTAAACATTTTTAGTAAGTTAAAACAATACAATATTATGTCAATTAATTTAAAGAGTCATAAACCCTTTTTCTATCCCTCATTTTCCTATACTTTTTTAATTTCTTGATAAGCTTCTTTGTTTTCCCCTTCCGTAAACGGCACAATATGGCATTTTTATACATCACCGGTAAGGAGAATCTCACATTGCTACCGCACCGCTAAAAAGCTACTCACTGACTGCAGGCGGCTTCCGCTCAGCTTCAAAGAGACACAACGCCACCACGGTGTATGAGAGCGTCGTGGCGTATGGATAAGTGGCAGAAGATCATAACCAATGTTACAATCCTTTATATTGGAACATTAGTAATAAAACCACTCAAAATAAGCCTAAAAAACACCCAGAAATATTTGAATTCCCTTTTTTTAATAATTTTTAATATAGGCTAATGGCAATATAACTTGATTTTGCACAATTTTTACTGTTGTGAAAACAGTCTAAAATTATTAACATGAATTTAAAAAGTTATGCAACCAAAATAACAGTACAATATACATTACTTTTTTGTGTAACAAATTATTAAATTAATAATTTCCGCTATATATACTCAAACTCATTAGTCATTAATAATGTACGTTTTAAGACCGATTTACGGTAAGAGACCGACACCGTTATCAAGTCTATTCGGCGAACCCAGAACGGGGATGTCCTCCTCGAACTGGGGAAGTCGAGTGACAAGATCGGTTTTGCCGCTTCCCTCAAGACTGCACTTGGGGACAAAGGCTCAATCAAGGCCCTAGAACCGAAGTGTTCGGTCGAGATTCGGGACCTTGATGCCCTCTCCACCGAAGAGGAGGTGACCCGTGTGATCCAGGTGGCACTCCCGGAGATACCGGCTGATGGAGTGAGGGTATGGCTGACTAAGCCCAACCGAAGTCAACTCCGGATGGCTGTTGCTGAGATGGGCGAAAAGCACGCCAATAAGCTGCTTAGCCTTCAGCACCTCAGAGTCGGTTGGGTCAGTTGCAGGCTCAAACGGAGGGTGGTAGTTTCGAGATGCTTCCGCTGTCTTGGTTTCGGCCACTCCTACCGAAACTGTAAAGGGCCCGACAGGAGTGCCAACTGCTTCCAGTGGGCCACAAACGTAAGGAATGTTCCTCGAGCCCCTCCTGCTTCCTCTGCAAGGATTCAGGCTCCAGTGCCCTCGGTCACTTGCCCGGGTCTGGTCAGTGCGGTGCCTTCAGAGCCGCACTTGAACAGGCAAAAGGCAGCGGCCGGTAATTCGCATCCTCCAGGCCAACCTTCATAGATCCTGGGGAGCTGATAACCTTCTAGATCAGCTCGCCCGAGAACTTGGTGCTGACGCGCTCCTTATCAGCGAACAGTATCGGGACAGAGACCCAAACATTTGGATCTCGGACAGCCTCGGTACTGCTGCATTTTGGGCACGTAATACACGAGATGTCTTGGTGCGGAGTCACGGGCGCGGCCGAGGATTCGTCTGGGTTCGGTGTAGGGACGTGACTATCTTCAGTTGCTACCTCACACCCAACGAGGCCGTCCAGGACTTCCGCGACAAGATAGATAGCCTAGAGGAGTGCGTTCTCGGCACCACCGGGCATGTCGTCGTTGGTGGCGATTTCAACGCCAGGGCCGTAGAGTGGGGAATGCCCTCTACCAGCTCCCGGGGGAAATACATCCTGGATTTCATCGCCAGGGCCGGTCTTGTCGTCCTCAACCAGGGCGACACACCTACTTTTCGGCGCCCCGGGCAGAGAGGCACGATCCCTGACGTCACCTTTGCGTCTGAGTCGCTCCTTCCGAGGATCTCTGGCTGGAGGGTTGTGGAGGACTACACGGGTAGCGACCACCAATACATCGTGTTTGACCTGCATGATCAGGCAAATCGTCGAGTTTCCGCATCTCGGGAAGGGCCACGCCGGTGGAACACCAACAAACTGGACGTGGTCAAGTTCACCGAAGTCATCTCTCGGGGAGCGCAGGGGAATCCTGGTGAGGCTGGAGCCGAGGCACTAGTAACATCCACGATGGAACTTATAGCCTCGGCCTGCGACCAGTCTATGCCGCGAAGGAAACCCCGACGCGACAAACAACCCGTTAACTGGTGGACTGAAGAGATTGCGGAACTCAGAAGAACATGTTTAAGAACTAGGAGCCGCCACTAGAGCGAGAATTCCCGCAGACAGAGTTCGTAAGTTGGAGGCCTATAAAGCTGCGAGAAAATCTCTCCGCCAGGCGATCAACAGGAGCAAGGCGAATAGCTGGAGGAGACTTCGTGACGACGTTGATTCCGACCCGTGGGGCCTGGGTTACAAACTTGTAACACAGAAACTCGGCGCCCGCTCTCCACCTTCCATCATGGAGGGCGCCACCATGGGGAGGATCGTCGCTGCGTTGTTTCCTGAACATCCACAGCGACCGCCGGTTGACTTCGGACGGGTAGAGGACGTTCCACTTTTCACTTTCGAGGAGCTGGAAACCTCCGTTCTCTCCCTGAAGAGCAACAAGGCTCCTGGCCCGGATGGGATTCCCAGTGAGGCTTTAAGGAAAGTATTTTCAATTAACTCTGACTTGTTGTTGAGAATGTACAATGCCTGTTTGGTAGAAGGGGTGTTTCCGGCTCCCTGGAAAACAGCCAGGCTTGTACTGATCAGCAAGGGCAAAGGTGATCCCGAGCTGCCGTCGTCCCACAGGCCTCTCTGCATGTTGGACACGGCTGGGAAGCTGTTCGAGAAGCTGATCCGTTCCCGCCTGACTTCTGCCGTGAAAGCTGCCGGGGACTTATGCCCCTGTCAGTACGGCTTCAGAAAGGGACGGTCAACGATCGACGCTGTCACCGAAGTTCAGAGAGCTGTGGAGAGAGCCGAGAGCCACAACCATTTCTCCCGCCAAGTAGTGCTTCTTGTTACGCTTGATGTCAAGAATGCCTTCAACTCGGCGAGGCGGGTCGATATGTTGGCTGCTCTTCGCAACACCTTTTGTATTCCTGCATATCTGTTGCGGCTCATCGAGGATTATCTACGCTCTCGAAGCCTGATTTATGACACGAGGGACGGAACGCGGACGATGGAAGTCACTTCTGGTGCCGCACAAGGTTCAATACTCGGCCCGGATCTCTGGAACGTTGCCTATGACAGCCTCCTGAGGTCCGAGATGCCTGAGGAAACCACTTTGGTTGGGTACGCCGATGACGTCGCAGCTCTCATTGCTGCACGCAACGTTGAGCTGGCCCAACTGAAGTTGAACCGAGTTATGCAGGTGGTCAACAACTGGATGTCCGATCACGGTCTCTCACTTGCTCTCAGTAAGACGGAGATCGTGATTCTTACGAAGAAGAGGATCGACACCGTCGTCCCGTTTCGAGTGGGAAGGGAGGTGGTCACATCAACTCGTGCCGCCAAATACCTCGGGGTTATGGTGGACACCAAGTTAAGCTGGAGGGATCAGATCTTCCGTACGGCGGACAAGGCCGCTAAGGTAGTGACTCACCTTAGTAGGCTGATGGCCAATGTCGGGGGTCCCCGATCCAGCAGAAGACGTCTGTTGATGTCCGCGCTCCAGTCCGTGCTTCTTTACGGGGCAGAGGTGTGGGCAGGCGCTCTAGATAAGGAGTGCTACAGGTTGCGACTCGCCCGGGTTCAGCGTCAAGCTGCGCTCCGGGTGTGTTCCGCCTACCGGACAGTGTCCGAGCCTGCCGTCCTGGTGGTCGCCAGAGTCATCCCTGTCAAGCTCTTGGCAGGGGAGAGAAAAGCGATTTATCAGAGACAAGGCGAGATCGGCAAGGACACGGCAAGAACAGAAGAGCGCTCCCGAACCTTCCAGCAGTGGCAACACAGCTGGGAGCACGACACCCGAGGACGATGGACTGCGTGACTTATCAAGCAGGTCCAACCATGGTTGGAACGGCGGCATGGGGAGGTGGACTACTACCTGACCCAATTTTTGACAGGTCACGGCTATTTTCGGTCGTACCTGAACCGGATGGGAAAGACCGGTTCACCGGACTGCATTTATTGCCCGGGTGTTCCCGACGATGCGGAACACACATTCTTCCGCTGTCCCCGTTGGGAAGGCCCCCGCCTGGAGGCCACACAAATCTTTGGTGCATTTTCGGTGGACTCGGTCTGCCAAAAGATTTTGGAGGATGAGGGCAACTGGGATTGTTTGTCACAGTTCGTCCGGGGCATCCTCCTGGAAAAGAAAACCGATCTGGACCGCGAAGTGGCCCAGATCCCTTGATCGAGCGGCTGGACAAGGAGCGAGCCCCACGGGCGTAAGCCAAATTTAGGCCTAGCCTGACGTAATGTGACAAACAATTCCAGGTTAGATTCCTAAAGAGTAGAGGAGGTTTTTTAGTGGGTAAACCCGTTTTTAGGGGAGCCCCACACTACAGGCTGGCCACCTGTGTGCGTAATGCATTTTTCCGCCTCTCCCTCAAAAAAAAAAAAATGTACGTTTTATAAAATAATCTCTTTATGTAGAAAGAAGAAAGCAAGAAGAAAGAAGAAAAAAGAAATTAAAAAAAAAAATAATTGAAAAGACTTGGAAGAGTTATTAGAGTATTAAATAAACTAACAATGATCTTGGAGAAAAATCCGGAATTGTGAATTTTTAAATTGTGAATCAGATAAAAAGACTTTATGTAAAATTTTCATAACCAAAATGTAAATTCCCATACAATGTAAATTATTGTCAGCGGAATAAAATATACGCAAGCATGTTTCGTTTCCTCCTTTTTTCTCAGCTTGTGTGCAACTTAGGAGAAATCCGCGCATACCGTTAGAAAGGTATAGTCCTGTAGATCAGCAGAATCACATTCTAATTCACATTGGACTACAGGGCTACGCCCCACAGGTTTTCAAAGTTCCAATGTTAATCTTATGGAGAAAGGAGAATTAAATGAATCATTAGACATCTGTTGTAAAAACAACTGCTAGAAAAACAGGAAAAACAGATGTTTTGATTCTAAAATGTTTTTAAGCTTCTTGGGTCCAGATCAACTGAAATTTTGATTGAATTTCGATCAGGAGGCGATCTCTAGTTATTATTATTTACTATGTAATTAATCATTTAACCCATTAAAATATTATAATATAGAGTAAATGAACCAACTAAATTAAAATCCATGATGTTAGCCCCTGGACTATAATGCAGACAATATAGGTGATTCTTACCTCCGTCAACAGTCCAATTTCGTCAGTATTCAACTATTATACTAACATGTTTCGTTGCAAACGCAACATCATCAGAGCTTGCAAGTCGTCAATCATTTAAAATAACACATAACACAACACGAACACGAACATTTACACGGCATAAACGAATAAAACTTGTGATAGCGCGCTATCATGGTGATCGGTCCCGGCATCGGCAGTAGACTGGAGTCTTACCTGGAGTCTTTGGTAACGGGCCAACTCTCCTCAGTTTTATGTTAACATTTAAAGAAAATCAAAAGATTCCGCTCGTATTTATAAGATATTTTGTTAATCAGTTTTTTTTAGTATGGTTTTGGTTTTATGGGTGTTTTTGCATGCCTACGTTTTACAGCTGTTTATTTTCTTTTTTGCAATCTTTCTTCTCCTTCTTATCCCTCTGTGGTAAAGCAGTAAAGTCATTTCTGGGTATCTTCCTCAAAGAACTTCTTAAGGCACTGGAAGATCGTTGTACTTCTTAAATACTCCAATTGATCCTAAAATGTTAAACTTTTTAAAAGGCTCTTAAACTTTTTACAAGCTTGTTGGGACAGTCACAGTCACCATCTGGTGATTGCATGACACACCACTGAAGTAAAAAACCCTTGAGGGCATAAGCTGCCTGTGGGTTGCCCCGTTCTTGCCTACGCTAGATAGGCGTAGCCCGTTCTTCTTCTGAATGCATTTATTAATCATAGTCCCAGCTATATAAAGCCATTTCTTTAATTTGGTAACTTAATTTGTTTGTGATTGTGCGTTTACTAGCGTGGTCGCAGTTTTAGTTTTTATGTGGTTGATGAAGTCAATTGTTATTGAGTTATTTTAAATAACTCATTTATTAGTTCCTGTGTTGTACAGTGTGTTTGAAGATAAAAATAGATACAGTGGCCTTTTAGCATAGTGGAAAACAACATCAGAAACAAAGAAAAAATGGAAAAAAAAAGAAAATGTATGTTTGAAGACAAAAATAGATACAGTGGCCTTTTAGCATAGTGGAAAACAACATCAGAAACAAAGAAAAAAAAATGGAACAAAAAAATTGCTTTATAAGACTCTTAAACATTAAAATCAGTTGAAATGAAAGTAGGCCTTAATTTGAATTTAAGCCAAGTAAATTTTGTAAGCCTATACAACCGTTGTAATTTATTAATATTATTTTTGCTAATCATTCAAATTGTCTTCAAATAACTTTTTCATAAGGCATAATAAAAATATCGAAGAGCCCTCCCATCAACCTTACCCATCAGCCACCGTAATCTAAGTGAGTAAAAAGCAGTTACTGACAGCTGTTCTGTTGAGGTACGGTACCGGGCACGTTTGCCCACTGCACAGAACCCAAATTTGATTGTATGAGTGGCATAGGCTATAGTCCTGGACAGTCTTATTGGCGGATGCCGAGATCTGCTTTTCCATTTAAAATGGGAAATTTTAAATGGAACAGCTGATCCAGGCAGCCGCCAATAAGCCTGTCCAGAACTTTAGTAAGTTAAACCTACAGGACGTATGGTGGACTGTAGCCATTTTACATTGCTGTTGACTGGGGTTGAATAAAACCGCGAATAAAATTGTTGAAAGGGACGTAGCCAACAGTTTATGATTTGAAACTTTGTGTTCTTTTCTGCAGTGGTCATACAGTAGGTGATCATTATCAAAAGCCTAGAGCCTTAACTTAGGGGCCTATTAAATTCCTTAAATGTTGTCCAGCCCACTCTTTGAGGAGTCAATCTGTATTCACCATTAGTGGTGCCTTTAAAGCATCACGATCTGTAATAGTATTGTGAAACTTATTGTTATGTAAGTGGGAGTGTGATTTGGATTCCATGGCACAAGGGCAACAACATTACAATTCATCGGCTGTGCTACACTCAATTAAGTAGGTTTTTGCATGTTCGCATGGCGGAACTTCGTTATCCGTCTCCACCGTTATTATCAATGTTGAAATTTCGATATTGCGATTGAAATTGTGCGATGAAAACAATCGAATGAACAACGATATACTGAGATAAGGAATGTATCATAATAATAATCTAACCTAACAGTGTAACCGTAAACCTCCGTCACTTTTCTTGACAGCGATGTTTATAACAACTAAATCAATGGTGTTTGGAAACATTTAAAACGCATATTCCCTCAATGCAATGGCAAAAAAAAAGTACCTTTCTGATTTGTATTTGGCAGCATTTGTGTGGTGTGACGCCATTTTAGATCTCTAACGAAGTCTGCTTCTTCTCACAATTTAGATGCTGCTACACAATAAACTTGGTTAGTTTATTTTGTGTTGTTCTTTGTTACAGATTACATTGGCTACAATTTTTACTTTTTTGTTGTTGTTATTTTCAGTTACTTGTTTGAATATATTTGTTTTATTGTCAAAAGGTTTGTTTAATTATATTAGAATGAAACTCAATCAGGTGATAAAATCGTAATTGTATCATCGATTTGATAGCAATTTCAATCACAATATCGAAATTTCCACATCGATAATAACGGTGGAGACGGATAACGAAGTTTCGCCGTTCGCATCATCGTTTTTTGTTGTTTATCTTGATTATTTATTAAATGGAATATTTATAGCTGTTAATTCCTTTATTGTTAGGTACCGTATTTTTTTTGTAGTACCGTATGTCATTGCTAGGAATATTTATTTTTGTTAGATAGGTCATTTTGAAATTGTTGTCTACTTGCGTTAGCCCTCCAAGTGCTACGTATATTAGTCCTTAAGTGCTGACCATTTTTTAAGTTTCGCGCAAGCATTTAAGCAAATGTGCATAATACTTATTAATTATATGAAAAGTATATCATATTGCATATCGAATTGTTCAGAAAAATGTCTACTATTAGAAAATATGATTCATTAGATCTTACTTACCATTTATTTTTTTCCAAATTTCTAGATATCAAGGGGTAGTTTTATTTTGTTACCCTCGTCTTCAGGTTTTTCCATTTCAGGGCATAATTACATAGTCAAATAAAAAAATCTGAGATAGCCAAAATGTTGAAAATTTTATTACCTTTCCAGTGATATATAATGTTTATATGTTCTTAGCAAAAAAAGATAACATAACCATAACAATTTGCGATGTAGCAGCTGTACTTCAGACGACCAAAAAACAGCTGATGTTGACAAACAAGTTAGCCAACTTTGATTTTCCACTGAAATATGTATTGAACCAAAAGTATTCAGATAGAATGATATTTTCTCTTCAATACTATATAAAATATATGCCGATCCGTCAATAAACAACGGATCTGTGACGATCGTAGTAAACCCTTGTAAAATCGTCGCGATCGCGACGATAGCGCTATACGCGTTGCCGAAATGCGTCGCGATCGCGACGTTTAGCACTTGGAGGGTTAATTAGTTATCAAATGATATTTAGGCCTATTTATTGTTACTATTGATATTAGATTGTTTGAAAATTGATGTTATTTGTTTGTCTTTATTGAATTAATTGCATTACATTTCTTATTTTTGTACATTTGTGTATGCACTAACTCGAGAATTCTTTCGGCCAAATCCAGGTAACAGTCACAATCATGCATGTAACATCCACCTTTTGCATGCCTAGGACTAATTACAAGTATGAATATTAAGTTTACTAGATTAATTCATCTTGTCCAATCTTGCTTGTACTGAACCTGTAATAGGCCTAGTGGTGTAATCTGTTATATACAAATAAATCAATAAATAAGTGATAGAGGCAAACCCGTTAGACTGTCCGAAAATTGTCATTAGTTAACACGTTGAGTGCGGAAAATTCATATATAGGCGTACCAAAAATGCGAAAAAAGTTTTTTTGTTTAATCACTAGGTAATTGCTTGTATGTTGCTAAAAAGTCGTCAGAAGTTGTCTATTCATCTATTTTCTGTCAAATCTCATGACTTCATTTCCGGTACGTAAATTAACGTAGTCCGCCAGTGGTGCCGGTGCTCGTCACTTATACCTGTCAGAACTCTCGCTGGAGCCGTTTTCATTATCTGAATACAAATTCTTTAACAATTTGTCATCATTAAGTTTACCATAGGCCTACTTAATTTCACAAATAACGCCAAAAACAACAATAGAAAACACTGTGAACACAATCACTTCGTACAATGCGCGCGCCCAGGGGGGACCGGCAAATGATCATCCGTGAACCATGCACATGGACTGCACCAATAAGAGGAAAGCAATATGAACTCTACCAGCAGTGGCTAAAGCCCACATTAAACGAATAAACCAATGTTACACAATCCGGGAGTGCTACGTAGTATTACTCAGGCCACTGCACGTGAAGTTGCTCTCTTCACTCCTTAAAAAAATGGCGGACTGGGAAACGAACTACGCCGAAGTGAACACATGGACTGGCACAATAGCTGGTAAGCGAATCAACCTCTCCCGGCAATGGCTAAGCTCATACTGAACCATTATGTTTCGGGCAGGAGCGCTACGTTAATTAACGTAGCCTGCACTCAACGTGTTAATTGTTGTGATAGTTGTGCCTATACAAAATGCAACTACAGCTTAAATCTTGGTATACCGTACCATTATATGATGGGCTAAACTTATGTAATCTATAGACCTATAGGCATTATTCCATCTAGCCTAATTACAACAGTAACTTATATAGCCTATAGTCTCTAAACATACAAAAGCTTCTCTGAGAGGTAAATAGCCTAGGTTAAAAGTGTGTATCCAAGTATTCAATCATTGAAGTTTCTATGCAAGTTTATTGATAGGCTTATTGGTCGAAAAGAGACATCAACATCATGGGGTAATGGACTTAGGCAAAAAACTGAACCGGTAGAGATAGGCCTATGTGCGATCAGACAGACTTTCAAATTACGGTGTAGGCCTACCTCTATGGGATATCTGTGACTTCTGATAATTTGGTGGGAGAGATTTAGCAAAAATTGTTTACTTACCGGTTCCCCCTGTGTTTTATTTCCTACTTCAAAGAAACAATCAAATCTTGGTTTATTCGAAAATAAAAACTGTATGAAATCAGGTGCTGTTGCCTCATCGGACGCCATCATAAATTTAACTTTGCAAACTTAAGACGAGTTTAAAATTTGAAAAATATCTGAATAAAAAAAATAAATGCGAATGAAGATTCACATTGCTATACACTTTTCCTTGAAATACTAAGACAAGGCAGAGATAATTAATTGAAAGAACTACTCCAACAACAGGACAACAGGACAACAGTCAACAGGTCGTTCGTGTTTGCTTCGGCGGGACGGCGAGGCTGAAGCCGAAGCCGCTCAGGCTTACAGTTTACAGGCGTCTATTTCGGCGTGTTTTCCGTTGGTGGGAGAGCAAATTCTGACGAGGAGTGGGAGTAACGCCGACAGTGTTACCAACACCGCAGGGATACTAAGCAACTCACTTCTTCATTCTTCTAGCCGTTTGCCACCTCATTGTCAGTTGTGGTGGCTGATGTGTAAACAACGAGGTTAACCGGTTAGTGAGACGGTGTTTGGTTTGTAATGCCAGTAGAAATAATCTTATTCTTGAGTGAATTAATCCTACGGGAATTAATGAAATACCAAGAAGGTCGATTGAAGCATTGTCAGTTGTGGCTGAGGTGTAAACAACGAGGTTAACCGGTTAGTGTAGTGAGACGATTTATAGTGTTGTGCTTGCTTTTGTGAGTCAAGAGGACTGTCTGAATTTATTGTCTTGTAAAATTTTGACTTAGCCAATTAATTACTGTTGAGGTTTTAACGGGTGAATAAAATTCATTAGTTCATTGATGTTTGGTTTATAATGCCAGTAGAAATAATCTTATTCCTACGGGAATTAATGAAATACCAAGAAGGTGATAGGATATAATAAATTTGTATCTTGTATCGTAGTAAAAAATTGGTGTATTATTGATCTAATTAAGTCTTTTAAATAGTCATTATTAATAATAACAACCTTCGGTATAATTTCTTTTGCCTCCGTCTCTCTTATTCGTAAATACGGTCTCAGCATTGTCCGTGATGACCGTGCGTCCGTGCGTGGTATTTGCGGTGTTGGTAACACTGTCGGCGTTACCCCCACTCCTCGTCAGAATTTGCTCTCCCACCAACGGAAAACACGCCAAAATAGACGCTCAGGCTTAACCTATAAGCTCAGTAGTGATGGCTAAATTTCTTGAAAAATCGATTTTTCGTTATATCGATGTATCGAAAGAGTAAAATCAATTTCGATAAAAAATCGTGGACAAAAAATCAATGTTTCAAGAAAATTGATTTTTTTATCGACGCTTTTAAATTGACTATAAGTTATATACCAGGAAGTAAAAATATAACCAACAAATATTTACCGTAATTAATACTATTATTATGACAGTATTTGTAGTCAATGAGCACACCTTTGATTATATCATTGATTTTGTAGGTAAAATCAATGATTAACTTATATATCCTACACTTACTTATATTACTGTATTAACTTATATTATATTGATTAACTTATATTTCCTGTGTGTAAGGAAAACACTACATTATTTCGTTTGAAATAAAATAGAGTTATGAAAATAAACCGTTATTTGTTTATTGAGAAGATTAGATCGTAGACTAAGCAAAATTATTTAAATTACCGTACTTCAAATGCTGTAAGAGTTTGGAGCTAAATTGCGTATAACATCGCAAGACTAGAATAAACACAGTTTTTGTGTTAAGCTATAGAATTGGAACATTTATTGGAAAGCTAGATAAACACAAATTCATATAAAGTCAATGGAGACTGGTCGGCATCATCAAGAACTCCTCCGTCCAGCTCCTAGTATTTAACTTAATTTTTAACATTTATAGTATATTTCGTCACTAGTCCGGAAAGTGGTCGTTATCGGTGCAAGATCGAGTTTCAAGTACGAGGCGAAGCCGAGTACTTGAATTCGATCGAGCACCGATATACCACTTTCGGACGAGTTACGAACAGTACTTTTCATCATACCACCTTTAATAAATTTACAGTTTGGATAAAAATTAATAAATTTTAACCTATACCCAATCTTACGTTGTTATTTGTTTATCTTGTATTTGAACTATTTACAACTAAACAGTCAGCTGTTTGACATTTATATATTGGAGTCAACGAGGTTTAAGTTATTGTAAACAGAATAGCAGCGCTAGTGGTGTCAAACATTGGAAGTTTTTTTCCGGCCTAGTCCCGAAAACCACTGTTTCGAGGTCTAGTCCCGAAAACTTTGTTTACCAACACGTTTATCCAACCCACCGGGAATCAACTAGTTTCGATCACAGCTGACCGTTCCGAAAACACCGTTTATCGCAATGGTATGATGAAAAACATATTTCAGTGCCTTAAATTTGCATTTAAATTAAACTCCAAGTGTTTCTAATCAGTTTGAGCAAATAGTTTTCAATTTTTATTCGTGAGAAGTCCATTTTTTCTTCAAACTAACTACCCACGAACTACGGCCTGCTTCAAGAGGACATGTTAGCCATCTTGTCTTGAAGATTTCACGAAATGGCGGTTTGGCTTCTCTCCTTATTTCTTTCGTCCTGTTACCAAATTCACATAACCACACCTTCCAGTGCTCCTTCCAACCTCTCCAAACAATAATTTTGCAAGACCAGCTTTTTCTAAGGTAAATTATTAGAATATGTTAAAGTACGCCCAGGCATGTTAATACAATCACGTACTTGATGCTTGCTCATTCCTGACTGCTTTGTTCTTGAGCACATTTTTCTCAATTCTTTTTTCATTGCCAAATGTAACTTAACATAATAGAATGAGCTAGGTTTTTTTGCATAAAAAATAAAAAAAATAGTAAATATATAAAAAAAAGTACAGTAACATCAAATCTTAAAGTAGGCTTAGAGAACCAACAAGAATTAAAAATGCCTGAAAGGTTAGCAAACTTGAATGACTCTGTAATAGCTTGTGGCCTTTGTAAATTAGCAATAGTAGATTTGGAAAGTGATTCCATTCAGTGCGACATCTGTGACCGATGGTTTCATTCATGGAGACAATGTTCAGGTATTAAAAAGACTATTTTTAAGTTGATGAGAGGTCCGGATCCATGGGCCTGTAAAGCATGTATAGATTATAGTAAAAAACGTTACCAACAAGATCCAGAACTTAAATTAAGGGAGGAACTGGAGGAAGTAAGAGACTTGAACAAATTGTTTTTTGACGAAAACAAAGATTTGAAACAAAAAGTAATTTCTTTAGAGGAACAATTAAGTAACCTTCGGTCATTGATTGCCGCGGAAAAAATTAACTTAAATTCTGAATCTCACTCGTCTCTCGAGCGGTCACTGTTGCAAACCGACTCAGCTAAAGGTAATGAGACCTTAGGGGTAAATGTTCATGAGCCTCAAAAAAGTTCAAATTGCGAGCCTAGTTCTAGTGTTAGTGTTAAATTAGATTTCTCACATGTACATTTTGTTTCTGACAGTCATGGTCGAAAACTTAGAGAAAAAATAGAAAGTAGGCTAGTTGATAACAAAGTAAAGGTTTCCTCTGCACTTCACCCTGGAGCTCCAATGTTTCATTATGTTAAGAACTTAGTGGGAAGGGGAAACTCATTCAACAAAGAAAGCAGCAAGACTTTAAATGTAGTAATTGGTGGAGTCAACGACACATCAGAAGAATCAGTAAACAGGATGATTAGTGATCTATCTGCAAATTCTCAGGACCTTGGGGAAAATGACAGTTTAGTAATAGTTGAGACACCTTTTAGGTATGACAATCCAAATTGTAATGAATCCATCAAACTTCAAAACATTAAACTCAAAGAAACATGCGACAGGCTAGGCTGGCATTTCATTTCTGTAAACTTCTCTCTTTTTAGGAATCACTACACTAGGCAGGGCTTACACTTGAACGAAAAAGGCAAAGATGTTTTGAGTTCTATCATAGCTGATAGGCTTAGGGAATTAAAGGCAGTTTTTTTAGCTTAGATAAAATTAGTATTAACAATTTAGGTAAGGTTAGGCCAACTCAATTAGAAAATTGTACACCGGATCCTCAAAATAAAGAACAACTTTACTCTTGCAACTCTTTAACTTTTGCGCATTTGAACGTTCAGAGAGGACTAATGTCAAAGAGAGATCAAATCGAATTTTTTCTCGAAGAGGAAAAGCCACATATTTTTTTGGTCACCGAACATGGCCAAAAAACCAGTTCAGACATTTCAAACATTGCCATTCACAACTATAGGCTAGTCAATTTTTTCTGCCGTGAAGACAGAACTGGTGGAGGCACTGCCATCTATCTTAGGAACAACTTAGATCCAAAGCTAGTGTCATGCGAAGATTCTGGCAAGTCATTAAATAGTTTTTCAATCCCATCCTTATTTGAAGTTTCTGAAATTAAACTGTTTTTCAATCAAATGTTCACTCCATGTGTAGTAATTTATAGGCCTCCAAATAATGACAGAAATAGTTTTAATTCTTTTTTTGAATCCTTAGATAAGTTTCTTTATTCTAGAGTCAAGAACACCCAACAACTGATAATTGCAGGAGATTTCAATATTGATCCAACGGCTCATGAAAATGAGTACAGAACTTTCCGAGATATCCTCTCTGGTTATGGCTTAAACATTGTAGTAAATTTTCCAACTAGACTCAATGAACGTTCTGAAAGTTGTTTAGATACTTTTATAACAAATATAGATGGTAACATATCTCACACAGAACCATTCATTTCTGATCATCTTGCAATATTTTTTGAGGTTCCGGTTTTTTATTTCCCTAACATCAACATGGGATTTGTAGTAAATAGAATCTTTTCTGACAACAATATAAAAACCTTAAAATTTAGATTAAGTAGGGAAACTTGGCAAGACTTCTACAATTCCACAACAATCAATAGTATGTACATGGAATTCACTAAAACACTTCTTTACCACATCGATGTAACCTGTCCTCTGCGGAAACAAAAATTGCAAAAAACAAGAAGATTAAACTGGGTCACTGACAAGATTAAGTCCATGAAAGTTGAACTTCTTAGGTGTTATGCTGAATGGAAATCTACTAGAGACAACACTGTGAAACAACAATATAATAGATTGAAACTCGATTACAGAAAGGAAATTACTGCAGCCAAATCAAACTTTGTCAAAGAACAAATTTCTATCTCCAAAAATCCTGGAAAGACATCCTGGCAATTCATAAATAACTCAAGAAAAACATCAACAATCCACACTGCAAAAAATATAACTTTGGAAGTGGACAGAGTTAAAATAAGTAATCCAAACATAGTTTCTAACATTTTCAACAATTTTTTTTCTAACTTACCTCAATGTAATTCATTCACAAACAACTCTCTTTCTTCTTCAATAGAGCCATCATTAAAATTAGATTCTGAACTTGTACAATTTTCATCAGTCACTAGAAATGAACTCATCGAGATAATTTCATCTATGCCTTGTAAAAAATCAACTGTTCATGATGGTATCTCTATAGACTTAATTAAGAAATGCTGTTTAGAATTAGTGGATCCATTATTGTACTTAGTCAATAGTTCTGTAGAGGCAGGTGAGTTTCCAGATGCTGCAAAACTGGCTCTAATCAAGCCCTTATTCAAGAAGAACGATCCTAGTTCCCCTGAGAACTACCGCCCTATCTCGCTCCTACCAACCATATCCAAAATATTGGAAAAAGTAGTTTGCAATTCTTTGGTTAACTATCTTAGTACTAACCAGATTCTCTTTTCCAATCAATTTGGCTATCAAAAACAAAAATCCCCCAAACTTGCCCTCATCAATTTCATAAATACCTGCATCGATGCCTTGGACGGCGGTGAGACGGCCATTGGCTGTTTCATCGACCTGTCTAAGGCATTCGATTGCGTTTCTCACCCAGTACTTCTTCAAAAACTCTCAGCAATAGGCGTTAAGAACAAAGCTTTCGACTGGTTACAATCATATCTTCTCAACAGACATCATATCACAAAAATAGACTTCTTTGATCAAAATAATGTCAGGAAATCTTCCTTCTCAAGCTCTAAGCAAAGCAACTTCGGAGTTCCGCAAGGATCAATTTTAGGCCCTGTTTTATTCTTGATCTACGTGAATGATATTTCTGAACATCTTCCTGATAAACATCTCACTATCTTCGCAGACGACACTTCTGTTTTAACATCACATAAAAATCTTGATTCCCTGGAACAGTTAACTTTCTCAAATCTCAACATAATATCTCAATATTTTTCTAGTAACAACCTTCATATCAATCACCAAAAAACACAAGTTCTTCACTTTATGACTGATCAGAAAAAGAATCATTTAATTCGCTCAGGCACAGTTTTTCCCTCCATTCTACTCGATGACACTTTCATAGAAGAATCTTCTCATGTAGATTATCTGGGAGTGAGACTGGACGGTGGTCTCAGGTGGAATGAACAGATTGAAAAATTAGCTAAACAGATCTCTTCAAATATTTTTGTTTTGAGAAATATTTCATCTCTAAATAATATCTCGCTGTCAAAACTGGTTTACTTTGGACTTATTGAGAGCTTGATTAGAAACTCAATAATCTTGTGGGGTTTGTCTAGCAAATCCAATTTGGACAGAATATTTGTCTTGCAAAAAAGAGCAATTAGATGTATCTTAAAACTCAGACCCAATGAATCTTGCTTTGATCATTTTAAAAACCTTAAAATACTTACTGTACCTTGCATCTATATGTTAGAAGTAATAACCTATGTTAAGGAACACCATATTGTAAAGGCTCATCAACATTCATATAACACCAGAAATAGAAACTTCAATCCATCTTTTTCTCACAAGCTGAAATTATTCGAAAGTAAACCTGAGTACATAGGCCTAAAGCTAATTTCACAATTGCCTCCGTACCTTACTCAAATAGATAATTTGAAAAGATTTAAACTTGAACTTAAAGAATACCTTTTAGAACAGCGATTTTATCAGCTGCCTTATTATCTCACCTGATATAACCTCCTTCAGCCTAACCTAATCTAACCCTAACCTTACCTAAGTTTAACCTTTTACCATTCCGCCATGACAACCACTGAATAAGTGGGGCTAGCAATTAAAATTAAAGCAAGACTGAAGAAAACTGACAGGTCTCATACCAAAAGAGCTGGTCAATCGAGACGACGTGGATGTAATGGGATGTAATGTAATGTAGAGTTGGGAATTTATACATGTTTTAACGTCATTCAAAGACTATTAAAATATTTTATTTTACAGTAAAAATTATTTTACTATCGTTGGTTGCCGATCTTGAACAGAACCGTAACAGTCTAATCTTCGGTAACCAAGTCTCTATTTTTCAATTAAATTTTATTAATAGCAAATTTTAACAAAATTAAAGGATGAACCCTATTTATAACTGTTTTGTATAAAAAGGTATGATAGAGTATACATATACTTTACATGATATTTTGGCCGATGCGAAATGAGTGTAGTGATAGTCATAGCAACAATCACGGCCATCTCTATTCTCAAGTAAACTCTAATAGAAATGGCCTTGCACCAATACGATATACAGCCAATACTAAGTTATTTTACTTTGATATTTGGCTCTAATGCAACAAATTTTGTAAATTTAAGGCCAAACTAAGGTTAGGATCTTAAAATATACTGTTTTAGAGGAGTAAAAAACTCAATTCTTTGTCTTTTACCCGACCAATTTTAAAATCGATATTTTTAGTAGGAAAAATCGATCTCCAAAAAATATCGTCTTGAAAAAAATCGATGTCAAAAAATCGATGTATCGAATGGTAAAAATCGATTTTTCCGAAAAATCGATTTTATTTTGCCATCGCCATCACTAAGCTCAGGCATTGACTAAGGATACTACGGAAGCCCTGAAGGGCCAAAGAGTAAGCGGTCATTTTTTACACCGCCGTGTTTGAAAGGCGGCGAGCCGTGTTAGAAAGGCGGCGAGCCGTGTTAGAAAGGCGGCGAGCCGTGTTAGAAAGGCGGCGAGCCGTGTTAGAAAGGCGGCGAGCCGTGTTAGAAAGGCGGCGAGCCGTGTTAGAAAGGCGGCGAGCCGTGTTAGAAAGGCGGCGAGCCGTGTTAGAAAGGCGGCGAGCCGTGTTAGAAAGGCGGCGAGCCGTGTTTGTAAGTCGGCGAGCCGTGTCTGCAAGTCGGCGAGCCGTGTTTGGAAGGCGGCGAGCCGTGTTAGAAAGGCGGCGAGCCGTGTTAGAAAGGCGGCGAGCCGTGTTTGAAAGGCGGCGAGCCGTGTTTGTAAGGCGGCGAGCCGTGTTTGAAAGGCGGCGAGCCGTGTTTTATAATCAACGGACTGAAGTAAAAAAACGGCGATGACGTCGTAAACCGGAATCGTTATTCGAGTTGTAGTCAACCGAATGTATTCGGTAGTATGTATTTGGATGATTACTGGTTGATTGAATAGAGAAATACTTCCGCTATCCGCCGGGTGGCGAAGGGGATATTCCATGCGGTATGTCCGCTGACACGTTAGGCTGTCCACCTCGAACCTTTGATTTAAGAATATCTGGATCGCTAACAGCATGCTAAAAGAACGAGTCGTTACCCGCACCACCCTAAGGTGGGAATGCAGTGGATCTACAAGTAATAACGAATTTAGCATAAATAAAAGAATGTAAACAAAGAAGAATGAAATTGATCCACCAATCTGCGGCGGTGGTAACTCCTTAAAGTGACAGGGGAAGCCGGCTAGCTTCTAGCACTATTCCGCCACCTCAGTTAGCGATCCAGATGTACTTATTTATATCCATATGCCTCAACAAGTCCAGGCAGAACATATGACTTATAATATGAGAGTGTCTGCTTGCTGTTTTGAAGTGTTGCCATATTGTTTTGTTTATAAATGAGGGAGATAAACATGTATTTAATTTTTCTAATAACCAAAAATGTAGGCCTAGTTTTCATTTCCACCCGGACGGAAGGTGGCCGTTCTCTATGCTTAAACATGTACCCGAGCTCGGCTTCACCTCGCTCATAAACCAATAACTGTTTAGGTTCAATAGTTGCCTTCCATCTTTTTTTAAATATTCTTTTAAAAAAGCTGATACAAGTCAAATTAATGAAATGTCATGATCTTGCATAAATTGCAGGCCATAAAACGGCAGTTCCTGTGTTCAGAATGATAAAGAATTACTATTTTCACTGACAGGCGCACAGTCTATTCTCTTGCTTGAAAGCTTGTTTAGCTATTTATTAATCCAATAAGCGGGTGCTTTTTAATTATTATTATTGTCAAATAATATAATTATTTTATTTTTAGCGAATTTCCCATAGGGGATAAGCTATTACCGTAGGTCTCATGGTAAGATCTAAGTCCGGGACCATGTTACTTTTTCGTTTTGAGGTGCCCATAGACCAAAAATAATAGTCATTAAAAATTATATATGTGTCCCTAGACACGATAACTCTCGTAAAAGCGGTCCGATCGACACAAATTTGGTAGAGATGTGTAATCCTACGTTTATTCGGATGAGTTCGTAAACCAGACATATCGACCTACCGGAAGGGGTAGTTTTGGGGGGTTTGTACCCCAAAAATGGGGTTTTTTTGCATTTTTCATATGTAATTTTAAAAAAATTTAAATTTTTATTTTCACCATTGGATTTAGCTCAAAAAACGCACAATTTAGTATTTTGAAGCTTTGCTCTATCTCCATTGGTTACCGAGATATTACAAAGTCTAAAGACAGTACATTGTCTTTTGGGGCTCCAATGTTAATCTTGTGGAGAATAAGGATGTGTTAATATTTCACTTATTAACCAATATTTTTGGATGAAACTTAGTATTTAGCTTCATTTGGTTGAGATTCATCCATTAAAGGTAAAAAATCTTGGTTTTTGTACTTGTCATGGCAGCAAACCTGCATACTCTTTTCCCATGTTAATCATATGGAGAATAGGCAAACTTCTTTAGCAATGGACAGATATTGATGAAACTTAGTAAATGGCTTTATATGATCAAAATAATTTTTTTTATGATAATAACCTAATTTTAGTGTCTCAAAATTTCCCATTTAATTAACATTGGGATTGAATAAAGCATTTTAAACATCTGTTAATCATCAGCTGTAAATACGTGTAGTTTTGGTGATGGCAGATATTCACAATATTGGATTGGGCGGACGCAATGATTTAGAGATGAAAGTAACATTTTTGTATTGTATTAGAATAAATTGCTCGATTTCGAGCAACACGTTGACTTGATTATGCCAAAACGCCCAGTATTCTAGCATACATCTAAGGAATGTTAAGAGCCCAGGGTTCAAAGTGTTAAATTAATTGTTTGAAACAAATGGTAAAGAAACTCTAACGCTCGTAGTGGAGAACTCGAGAGCATCGAAAGTAAATTTAGAGAGGGAAAATCAGCTGATCGTTTTCCCCTTAAATTAGAGCTTGGGAAAGAGGTGTTTCCGTTTATATCGACTGTCCTCGAAAAATAGCGACTTTCCATGCGGAGTGATGAAAATATTTTTTCGTATTTAACTTATATGTTACATTTAACAAGATAGATACATTTTGAAAGTAGACTAGTTTAAATTAATCCCCGCCTAGTGATGGTATCAGTTCTGATACCTCAGCTCTGAGGGCATCTCTGTACTTTACATACAATTTTACTCGTTATGAAATCCAGATTTTCCAATATTAGTAAAGTGAGGGATCCCCCCCCCCCCCCGTAGTATTATCACCTCTCACCTCATACGAATGAGACCAGTGCTGCAACAGGACTCGAGACACCGTCCGCGCATGCGCGGGGGCGGGGTGCCGATGCCGGGGAGATAAGCCTTGTCAACCGAGGACTCTTGTCTCAGTTGCCACTCGCCAGGCCAGCGTGACAGCAGCGTCATGTCCAAGGTACTGTAAGTAGTCTTAAACTTTGGGGGGAATATTCTTTATTCCTACTTATTACTTCATATAAACTACTTCAAAATAATTGTTCTAAATGTATAGTTACTATATAAATATCCGAAATTTACCTTACAACAAATTTTTAGTACAGTAAAATTTGCCCGCGACGTGGTTGAAACATGTCGTGAGCAGGTCGGCCGGCTGATGACGTCAAACCACGTGTTGGGAAGACCGTGTTGGCGGTTGAAACAGGAAAATAATAGGATTTTGTCTGAGTTTTACACATTCAATTGATTTCAATAATTATCAAACAAATGTAATTTTTCTCGAATTAGAAAAGTAAAAATAGGTTACAAATTATTTTACAACATGTAAGTTAGTCGCCCTATTTAATAGTCTATATTTCCGATTTATGGTATATAATGTTTTTGCTACTGGGTGTCTACTAATTTTCCAAAATTAAATTCAAGTATTTTTCAAGGATTTTCCAATTTTTTCAAGGTTATCGCAATAATTAGTTACTCAGTAAAAAAAATAAAATAAAAAAATAAAAATTACTGAGTGTAATAAAAAAAGGTGGCTAATACTATATAATTATGTTCACATGAACTTTTTAGTTTATTTATTTACATCCAAGAAATCTTGTTACTTCTAACATTGTAAAGCACCTTATAGATGACGAAAGCAGAGAAGGCGAGTGGGCTGCAATTATACTGTCCATTATGTCACTTTCCGGCTATTTTCCTAAATTAAAGAGGAAAGTACTTCAATAGAAACGGTAAGTTTGCAATAAGTGCAACAGGCAAGTACATGCAGCCAACAACTTGCCTTCTCTACTTTCCCCGCCTATAAGCCCCTTTAGTTGCCCCATTTTCAAGATTCCAGCCAACATATAAATGCCCAAGAACTAAAAATAGTTGGTAGATTTCTGACAGAGTTTTATATTATCTATCTATGTTCATAGTCTAAAACATCAATTTAATACTTTTTAACTAGTATTTTGTTACTGGGGTTGATTTGAAACGTTATTTGCATTTTTATGATGGGTCTATAAAAAACACTATAGTTGAAAAATATTCTAATATTTGAGCCTTTACCAAAAATAAGTAATAGACCTAATAATAATATTTATTGCACAGCAATAAATTGCATTTCAAAATACATGATTTTTATATAAATAATTAAAAAGTAATCTAACCTATATTATAATATTATACTTTGCTCATGATATATTTTTCTTGTTATCATTTTTTTTTTACATAAAATGGTCAATTTTACATAATGATATATATATATACAGGGTGATTCACGACGAAGTGCAGAAATTTCGAGAGCTGATTCTACACATGAAAATAAACAAAAAAGGTTATATAAACATATGTCCTAAAATCTTTCGTTTAGCCGCTAGCCGCCATTTTGTTTTTTACACTTAATAATTTTTATCTCCGTAATGAATTGATGGATTTACTTCATATTTGGCATGGATCTTTATTACAATAATGGTAATTTCTAGAAAAATAATTATTATTTTCCTATGTCTATTTTCAAAATGGCGGCCATTTAAAAATTTTAAACTCAAATTTCTCAAAAACGACAAATTAAGTCAAAATTTTATTTCAGACAAAAAAGTTGACAAATTAAGTTATCTAAACAATGATACCAAGTTTGTACAGATCTGACAAAAAATAACGGAGTTAATGAGATTTTTCTATTAAAATAACCTAAATTTGCATTAATTACAATGCAAAATCCATGTTTTTTTGCAGAAAAATCCCAATAACTCCGTTATTTGTTGTTAGATTTTTACAAACTTGGTATCATTGTTTAGATAATTTAATTTGTCAACTTTTTTGTCTGAAATAAAATTTTGACAAAATGTGCCATTTTTGAGAAATTTGTGTTTAAAATTTTGAAATGGCCGCCATTTTGAAATAGACATCGGAAAATAATAATTATTTTTCTAGAAATTACCATTATTGTGATAAAGGTCCATACCAAATATGAAGTAAATCCATCAATTCATTACGGAGATAAAAATTATTAAGCGTAAAAAACAAAATGGCGGCTAGCGGCTAAACGAAGGATTTTAGGACATATGTTTATATGAACTTTTTTATTTATTTTAATGTGTAGAATCAGCTCCCGAAATTTCTGCACTTCGTCGTGAATTACCCTGTATATACAGGGTGTCCAGCTTCCACCTTTACAAACTTTTCCAGGTTATTAAGCATGCCAAAACAAACAGAAAAATCATATAAACATATGTCCGGAAATGCTTTGTTAAGCCGCTAGCCGCCATTTTGTTTTTTACACTTAAGAATTTTTATTTCCGTAACGGGTTGTTGTATTGAGTTCATATTTGGCATATACTTTAATCACACCAATGCTCATTTTTAGAAAAAATATTATTTTTTTCCGATGTATATTTTCAAAATGGCGGCCATTTTAAATTTTTAAACTTAAATATCTTAAAAACCGTAAATTTTATAAAAATTTTACTAGTCACAAAAAAGTTGACAAATTAAATTATCTAAACAGTGATACCAAGTTTGTTAGAATCCGACAACAAATAACGGAGTTATGGTGGTTTTCCTGTAGAAAAACACTGATTTTGCACTATGATTAATGCCAGTTTAGGTTATTTTAAGAGAAAAATCTCAATAACTCCGTTATTCGTTGTCTGATCTTTACAAACTTGATGTCACTGTTTAGATAATTTAATTTGTCAACTTTTTTGTGTCTAGTAAAAATTTTATAAAATTTACGGTTTTAAAGATATTTAAGTTTAAAAATTTAAAATGGCCGCCATTTTGAAAATATACATCGGAAAAAAATAATATTTTTTCTTAAAATGAGCATTGGTGTAATTAAAGTACATGCCAAATATGAACTCAATACAACAACCCGTTACGGAAATAAAAATTCGTAAGTAAAAAAAACAAAATGGCGGCTAGCGGCTTAACGAAGCATTTCCGGACATATGTTTATATGATTTTTCTGTTTGTTTTGGCATGCTTAATATTCTGGAAAAGTTTGTAAAGGTGGAAGCTGGACACCCTGTATATATAGATTAATTTAATGTTCTTCTTAAAAATTCTAATATCTGTTTCATTTTTCATATCTTTTGGCAACTTCTTGTATAATTTAATCCCTTGGAATTGTAGATTAAGTATTTATGATTTTACTCATGGGAGTTTTATATATCATAAACCAAAATTTTACATTACTATCTGATTGTTAACTGCAATAAAATGGTATTTCTAGTTATAGAAACAGAAATATATTTTCCAATGTTAATATACATGAAAAAATTACCATAAATAAATAAAATTTGCACATTTTGTAGCTTTAAGTACACATGTATCACACAAACGTTACCGGTAGTCATATTAGTAAATCCAGCGTGCTCATGAGGATCTTCAATGCTACTAAGTTCTTCTCAAAGGTTCAAAGAGCACAGAATTAGTAGTTAAATTCCCTCCTTGGAGGAAAATTAATTTACGCCAGGTGAAATTTCATAACTAAAATGGTATTCAATGGACACACATTGTTAGGATAAAGGTTCGTGCCCAAATGTGATAACAATCCGGAAATAAAAATTATTAGGTGTAAAAGACACACCTATGTCACAAAAGCCAAACACCAACATGTCTTGAAATATACAATTGTTCTATGATTCTCCGCGATGAACTTGAACTTAGTACTGCAATATATTACAATAGGTCTATTAAAAAAATTGTGTGTACACACAATAGTGAAAAGCGACTAAATATGCCAAAGTAAAAATTGTAATTAAACATTTAAAAAGGAATTTGTGGTACCCTATATTAAACGTCTAAATTAAATTAAAAATTTGATGTACAGCTTTGTAGGACTTCAAATTTCACACACTCTCAAAAACTTTGTATTTTGAAAAACCAAATAAATTATTTAAAAGGACCTGAAAAAGTAGGAAAGTAGGACAATTCCTACTTTCCTCCTTTTTAGTAGGAAATGTAGGACGACTGGGCACCCTGCTTACAGAATTAAACTCAATATCAAGCGCAATTATAAAAAAAAGTTTAAATTCAATTAGAAATTAAATTACCACGAATTTCTTTACTCCCCAGTAACTTTGTTCACAAGAAACCTATAAATGTTGTGCGTTCACAAAATAAATTGGCGATTCACAATTCTGTAGATTCAAAGCCTTTTAAAGCATTATAGGCAAGGAGAGCATAGTTTATCAGTTAAAGGCAGTATTAGTATTTCAGGGAATTAAAACAACATTAAAGCTGTGATACCATTTTAATTTTATTAAATTTAAATGGTATTAATGTTACAAAACTTAAATTGAATTCAACATCTTATCAGAATCAATTTTCTGACATAGTAACTACCTCCTAATAACAACTGTTTGAGTATCTTTTTCCTTACCATCAGCACCTATTAGTGCATAAACAGGAGCAGATAAATTTAACTGCTTTTCACGTATGAAAAGATACAGTATACTGTAACCTAAGGATAAAATTAAATGTATTCAAACTTAATTCGAAACAACATTAGTATAACAATTATTTTATACATTGATAATAACAATTATAAACATCTTGCAAAGAAATATTGTTAAATTACCATTTACATTAATGACATAGAATTATTACTCTTGGTATACGTTTGACTCTGTTTCTTGGCTGGTGTTCATAATGGAAGGAAGTAATAATTAGCAAAACCTACATTACTGACTTTGTTCCACATAGTTATTTTAGTAACTTACAGTACCATACATAAATTTCAAAGTAATTTATATGATTACTAACAATCGCAAGGGACGTTTTGGTTATCTTGAGCGTATTATTGTTGGGAGATGACTTGTTGGCCACTGAGGGGGTTGGGGGGCTAGGGGAAATTTACATCCGAAATTTACCAGTCATTTGGTTAACTAAGGAATAAAAACAAACTCAGATTGTACTATTCTACATGAAAATATTTTGCTAAAAACGTAAATAACCTTTGATGACAATCCAGCTATAATAATTCAATGCAGAGAAAGACAGCTGATTGCAAAATAAAAGAAAACAGCGTAGGGGTGCTGAATGTTTTTGGTTTTGTTAATAGGTTAATATATGGTGGAATGAAAAAAAAGCAAATTGTTTTGGCTAATGGTATGTATGCTTTAGATTCCCCCTCACTGGCCAACAAGTCATCTCCGGACAATAGAAGTGAATTAAAGGGCTTGTAACAGTTCTTGAGGTAAAACATAACCTTAAAAAAAAAAAATGTCGTTAAAAATTTAAAAAAACCAACATTTTATTAGGTTATTAAGAAGTTGTTATATATACCGGTTTTTTTACGAACTATTTCAAAAAGCACAAGAAAATTGACACTGCTTGAAATAGCAATAAAAATTAAATATCTTACTTTTCAGACAAAGAATGTGTGACAATTTTAATTTAATATGAATTAGGCAGTAGAAGCAAGTAGGAAGTGGAATGGACAGTAGAAGGGTTATTGTTGAAAATGAACTATGTACTCGGCCAACCTTATCTCTCCGTCTGCATACCTCCCTGAACCTTCTTCCTTTCATGAATTTCTCTGCCAATAACTCTCCACCTGGTTTAGTCTGTGTGAGCGTCACTTGAAAACTGTACACTGTTAGTGCAGGATCTTGACTTGTGGAATTAATTAAATAGTTTTAAAAATTCATTTCTAATTGTTGGGATATTTATTCCAAGTATATAAAGGAAGTTTTTCAAGTGTTGAACAATTTTTCACAATCTGATGGAAGAAATTGTTGTTGAATGTATATATTGTATTTAAATAATTTAGCTAAAAGTTGTGAAACTGTTCTGAATTATCTTGTCTACAAAGCCCTTGTGGTGAGTACAATTTCATAATTATAGTTGTTCATTGCTGATTTTATTATATTTTCTGTAAATAAAAAAAAGTCCATTTTCATGAGAAAGCAGACAGGAATAATTTTTACTTGGATATTAATTTTAGATCAGAATAAATAATGTAAAATGATTTTGCTTGTGCTCATGTTTCTTGCAAAATTTTTCATGCAGAGCTGATGCAATCAAGAATACAACATTTAAGATCTTGTTTCATTAAATTAATTTAATTAATATTTGTGATTAATATGTAAAATAAATATGTTTTCTAGTAATATTTTTTCCAGTTAAATAAAATGCTCTGGTCAGTCAGTCTTGGAAAACTCACAAATTTATTGATTTGTCAATATAATTAATTTTTATTTCACACATTTTGTGGGATTAATTATTACTATGCTGATTTTTATTAATAAGATATATGTAGCCAATGTATAATGTATGGTTCATTAACAAAATGTTTTAATTTAATGAAGTTGAGAAAATACGGCTTTGTCCAATTGCAACCGTTTACCGTAGCGCTAGAAACGACAATGTCAATTATATGTTTTACGTTAATAATTAGTTTTATATTGTATAAATGCTTTTCAATGTAATTAATTAATGAAAATATTTTTGGTCGTTTGAGAAATAATTTTACAATGACATATATTGCTTGAAAATAATTAAAATAAAAGTAACTTTGATTCAATTTAAAGAAACAGTTTGGGGAATCCATGAAAAATTGATGTCCGTTATGGTAATGCATTTTTATTGTATTTTATGAGAAATCTTGTATTTTATGGTACTCTGGTAATAGAATTACTGCTTATCATTGATCACAAATTCTTTGATAAAATATTTTTGAGTGTCCTATTGTGGTTTTCACTTTCAGGCTAAACACAATATAATCTTAGTGTTTAATGCTGGTTACATTACATTTACAGGCTTTTTATACCGTACCATATAGAAGTACAACCAATATTGTGCAATTAAGGAATATCGAACCGGTAGTTAGTCCTGCAAATGGTTGAGGACCCACATGTAATATCTGGTACCTATGTGTGAAAGGACAACGCTTCATTTAAGGTCAGAACTTTCTGTTTTCTACTTTTGTGGTCCAGGACAACATTTATTCGGCACGGCCTACAACAGTTAACTATTCGTGTCATACCAAAGAATTCCTTCATGGGAATAATTATTTGCTGGACAATTGAATGAACTGAAAATTAAACATTTATTAGTCTTAAGCATTGTGTGTATATAAAATTTGTATGTGTTTAGTTGTAAGTTGTTCTTGTTTGAAGTATTAGATACCAAGCAAAATAAGATTGGTTTACGGACGTCCCAGGTACATAATTAATTTTGACTATATTTAAGTTGTTAACCAGAGGATTAAAATTTATGCAGTTCCCGGTTTATGTAAAACTTAAAGTGAAAAATGGTTCAATTATAGTAAATTCAATTTCATTTCTCAAGAGGGGTTTCTTTGTTTCCCCATCCAAACAAAGTGGCGCTCATGAAATATCTTTAAGTCAATTTTCAGTAACCTTTAAGTTTCCTAAACCCTCCCCACCACCGCCTGAGTAAAGCCGAGGAGAATATAGTGGTTACCAGACTTCTGGAAGGTAACAAATGAGAGTTACAAAATATATAATAACACTAATATTTTTTTTTTGGTTAACCGGCAAGAAAATCTACTTTTCTGTAATTTAATTGTAGAAAATGGTGTTTTTTACGCTAACTACAATCTGTAATAAACAGATTAGAGCGGATAATTTCACCCTCAGTTTAGGTTGACAAACCAAAGAAAACAGGTATTAATTATTTAAACAATTTGCTTATGATTATGAAACAATTTCACAATTATGAACAATTTGTTTATGACTATGAAACAAATATTGACATGAAAACTATCACTCTAATAGGGATGTAGCCTTTGCTCATAGTATTTAGGCTGACTTTAACTATCCACGACACATGACGGCGGGCGTGGCTGTTATATTTCGAGAGAAATGCGGAAGACCTTCAGTGTCTCATTATTTGGCTAGTCACCTGACTCTTCGAATTGCACCTGGAGGACCTGCAGTTTACTCCTTGGTAACAAACCTTCAATATTTTACTAAGCCTTATGCAGAAGACTATGATTTGGCCTATTAACAGGTCACCGAAGACTTCAAGAAGAAAGGCTTTAAACACCTGGTTGGTTCCTGTATAGGAACTGTCCATTAGAAGATCAGAACTAGGCGTCTAGCGGATTACAGCTGTAGATTCCAACAAGAGACCGGGGCAACATTTGAAATTGTGTCGTATTTTCAAACATTAAGGAGAGAACTAAGAAAAGGAAATGGCATGATGCACAAAGACTTTATCAATCTCATTGGTGACTTTACCACTGGTTCTGCTGCCGACACCACAAGTGTTGCCATCGACACCACCAGTGCTGCCTCCAACACCACCAGTACTGTTGCCAACATCACCAGTGCTGCAACCAACACCACCAGTGCTGCCGCTAACACCACCAGTGCTGGATAGTAAAAATCTTAATCTAAAACAAGTCTTGAAAAAAAAGGGATTATAAGGCAACATTAATAACAGCTAAAACAAATAATTTTAAAAATAGAATTAAAAAATCTTAAAAAAAAATTAAAAAGCATTAAAGACAATCATAGGTTTCTGAACAATTTCTTGATGAGATATTTCATGTATTATTTGGCTGATATTGGACTCATCTGCCACACGTTTGCAATCATACTCTTGAAGGAAGTCAAATAACTCATCCTTGTATGTGTTTTGAAAATCCCTAAGACACTTGTCAATAACCTCTCGTGCTGAATCACAGACAAAATGACAAAAAGATTTCATTGGCTCACTTTACTCACCAAAAATACAGTGCTCAATGAATCTGGAGACAATTCAATAGGGAAATAGGATTCCAACTCCCACCCCTTCAGTAATATCTATGCACATGCCTGCCACTCATCATCTCTGAAATCATGTCGAATGACAGAAACCTTATACGGAGTCCCTAAAGTACATTAAAAAAAAAGTGTTCCAGAATTCAGAAAGGCAGTCTCTAAATACACCACCGACGTCAACTGCTCTCTCTTTATCGCCATTAGGGAGAATTACCGTGACAGTAACAGAGCTAAAGTTAACAGGCAAATATTTAAAAAACTGAAAATTTTTTTTGAAAAAATCTATGCACATGCCTGCCACTCATCATCTCTAAAATCATGTCGAAGACAGAAACCTTATACGGAGTCCCTAAAGTACATTAAAAAAAAAAACGTGTTCCAGAATTCAGAAAGGCAGTCTCTAAATACACCACCGACGTCAACTGCTCTCTCTTTATCGCCATTAGGGAGAATTACCGTGACAGTAACAGAGCTAAAGTTTACAGGCAAATATTTAAAAAACTGAAACAATTTTTGAAAAAATCTATGCACATGCCTGCCACTCATCATCTCTGAAATCATGTCGAATGACAGAAACCTTATACGGAGTCCCTAAAGTACATTAAAAAAAAAAACGTGTTCCAGAATTCAGAAAGGCAGTCTCTAAATACACCACCGACGTCAACTGCTCTCTCTTTATCGCCATTAGGGAGAATTACCGTGACAGTAACAGAGCTAAAGTTTACAGGTAAATATTTAAAAAACTGGAAAAATCTTGAAAAATTTACCCTCTATGCACAACTAAATTAAATGTAGATGTTTCAGGATCTGCTGTGGGATCCTGAAAAAACGTGTTCCAGAATTCAGAAAGGCAGTCTCTAAATACACTACTGACATCAACTGCTCTCTCTATCACCATTAGGAACTCGTTTTCAAATACTGTGTCTTAACTTAAGAATAATATTCAAACGTAATTCAAAGAAACATTAGTATAACAATTATTTTATACATAGATTATAACAATTATAAACATCTTGCAAAGAAATATTGTTAAATTACCATTTACATTAATGACATAGAATTATTACTCTTGGTATACGTTTGACTCTCTGCTATACTTGATTAGTCATCATAATGGATGGAGGTAATACTTAGCAAAACCTACGTTACACCTGTGTTGTCCCACCTAGTTATTTTTATAAGTTACAGTACCATACATAAATTTCAAATTAATTAATATGACCACTAAAAATCTTAAGAGAAGGTATGTTCAGTGTATTAGAAGTGAATTACATACACACTGGCACCAAAAATGCCTTATATCAGATCCATGACCCAAATATTTGACATCAAAACATTATTAAATTCAGATCTAAAGTCTGGGTATGTGTCATATGTTATTGGGAGTTCTAATGAGCAATTTGAAAAATTTGCCTTTATGCACAACTAAATTAAATGTGGATGTTTCAGGATCTGCTGTGGGATCCTGAAAAAACGTGTTCCAAAATTCAGAAAGGCAGTCTCTAAATACACCACTGACATCAACTGCTCTCTCTATCACCATTAGGAACTCGTTTTCAAATACTGTGTCTTAACTTAAGAATAATATTCAAACGTAATTCAAAACAACATTAGTATAACAATTATTTTATACATAGATTATAACAATTATAAACATCTTGCAAAGAAATATTGTTAAATTACCATTTACATTAATGACATAGAATTATTACTCTTGGTATACGTTTGACTCTCTGCTATACTTGATTAGTCATCATAATGGATGGAGGTAATACTTAGCAAAACCTACGTTACACCTGTGTTGTCCCACCTAGTTATTTTTATAAGTTACAGTACCATACATAAATTTCAAATTAATTAATATGACCACTAAAAATCTTAAGAGAAGGTATGTTCAGTGTATTAGAAGTGAATTACATACACACTGGCACCAAAAATGCCTTATATCAGATCCATGACCCAAATATTTGACATCAAAACATTATTAAATTCAGATCTAAAGTCTGGGTATGAGTCATATGTTATTGGGAGTTCTAATGAGCAAGTGCACACATGACCAACAGGGTTTCTTTTCAAACCCTCTGAGTGGTTGAAAACAACTTGTATTAATCTACCTATTACAAGATCTGATCCTGTACAAAATCTCAAGAATGCTTTCAGTGTTGAATTATTCGATTCTCTGATATATTTTTTTAGAAAGTTAAACACACGCTCCTCATCTACATTGGAAGTTTCGCCGAAAACAATTTTTAAAATGTTTTTCGATGTTGGTTTAAGCTGCTCATACAGTTCATTCAATTTGTGCTTTGATACCATGTTGGACATGTACACTTTCCAAGCATTAATGACAAACATAGGTTTCTGGACAATTTCTTGATGAGCTATCTCGTTAATTATTTGGCTGATATTGGATTCATCTGCCACACGTTTACAGTCGTACTCTTGTAGAAAGTCAAATAACTCATCCTTGTCTGTGTTTTGAAAATCTCTAAGACACTTGTCAATGACTTCTCGTGCTGAATCACTGACAAAATTACGGAAAGATGTCATTAGATCAATTGACTCCCCAAAAATACAGTGCTCAATAAAAGCAGGAGCCAATTCAATAGGAAAATAGGATTCCAACTCCCATCCCTTAAGTAATATCTTTGCACATGCCTGCCACTCATCATCTTTGAAATCATGTCGAATGACAGGTACCTTATATAGAGTACCTAAAGTACATTTGTCAAAAAACGTGTTCCAGAATTCAGAAAGGCAGTCTCTAAATACACCACCGATGTCAACTGCTCTCTCTTTATCGCCATTAGGGAGAATTACCGTGACAGTAACAGAGCTAAAGTTTACATGTAAATTTTTAAAAGCCTGCAATAAATCTTGAAAAATTTGCCCTCTATGCACAACTAAATTAATTGTAGATGTTTCAGGATCTGCTGTGGGATCTCCTACTGGGCCTGCACTAGGATTTTCTATGTTCCCCAGATTTGAAATGGGAAGGATCACATCATCATCAAATTCTAATGTATACTCATGGTCACTAATTACAACCGGTGATGTACTGCCAAGAGAACATTCTTTTTCGTCATCTTCAAGTAGAGTTGTAGCAAAGTAAAATCTTAGATGTGAAAGTCGAGTAGTAGAGTAAAGCTCACCAACTGTTATGGTATCTTTGAGTGGGTTCATTTGGTAATCAACAATGTCAAAACTGTAGTTTTTCAATTTACCTTTATGTGTGGACTCGCCACCTGGGAAAAAAAAATTTTTACCTAATTCTAGAAGTTCAGATTTTTTTGCATTTCTCGACACAATAGGCTTTCTTATACCCCCCCCGTGTTTCTCCCTCACTTGTATTTTTTTCCCTTCTTCATTTATCATCAGCCATCCAAGATGGATTTGCCGCTGAGTCTTTCCACAGGAGGTGCTTGGTATAGAGCTACCGAGGCTACTTGTAGAAGCAGTTGTGAAGCTACATGTAGAAGAAGTTTCACTATGAACTGTTTTTGGAGAGTCTGGGTCATCAACATTTTTTTCTTCTTTTGCACGTATTTTTGCCCTGAATTTATCTAGCAAGCCCAACTTACGTTTACATGTTCCTTCTGTTGTCTTTGAGCAGAAGTCTTTCACTGCCAACCGATCACCATATTTAGGAAAGTATTTCTTTAAACTATTCTCATCCATGAGTGATATGACGTGTTCATCAATCTGAAACAAAATTAATGTATTAATATTTTTATTTTTTATCTGTTTTTAAGAAATGAACTCCTAGCCAAGCTGCCGCTGCTGACAGGGCGGGACCACCACGAAGTCGCCTTCGTACTGACCATTGAGTCTACCTACCAAAACGCTGACACATACACCTAGAACTTAATTTATCAGCGCCTCAACCTACTATATATTGCGACAAAACAACGGCTTGAGCACAGCACTTCAGGCGTCAGAAGCTCCGTCAGCTACGGCAGCAGTCTTCCCGTCTAGCTTCCAACCAACACCCCAGCAGAACTACCGTTCACGCTACCCGGACCGCCACAGGGACGATCAGCATCAGGGTCAGGGGTAGCGACGCAACAGACAAGGATGACGAACAAATCCGCCGGTAAACGCGCCGGCCGCCAACAATTATAAGGGTCATACTTTACCTTACCTTTTATTCTTTTAAGTTTTTAATTTTTTTTAGAATTGGCCATAAGCCATGCGCACCGTTTCTTGGTGTCCTTCAATTAGGCCTTCTGCCACATTTTGCCTCTATATAGGCCTGGCCTTCCGCCACGCGCACCACTCTTTAGGTGTCCTCCTTAGTGGCCTTAAGCCTTTAATCACTGACAAAATAAAGAAAAGAATTCATTAGCTCACTTAAATAACCAAAAATACACTGCTGGATAAAATCTGCAGCCAATTAAATAGGGAAATAGGACTCCAACTCCCACACCTTCCAAAATTTACACATGCCTGCCACTAATAATCTTACAAAGCATGCCGAATGACAGGAACCTAGACCCTAAAGTACATTTTTCAAGAAATTGTGTTCCAAAATTCAGAAAGGCAATCTCTAAATACACCCCCGACATCATATTACTTAATGTATAAAAGGACAGATTGTGGGTTTAAAAAATCTGAATTACACAAGGACCCAACCATACTCAAAATAATAAATTTTATACTCTAAAAACTCTAAATCCGTTACAAAAGTACATAGAATTTTTTATTTTGAAGATAATCAAAACAAAAAAGTTTGCTGAAAACAGCTGGGGAACTGTCAAAGTCAAACAAATGTGCTTGAGTATCGACACTGTCACATTTCAATCAATTAAATCAGTCAATGCCTCTTGATTTTACAACCTAAATTACTTTTAAAATATATGCAATGAATATTAACTCTATTTTTATGTTTGTGCCAAAACCTGTACGAAAAACAAGTTTACAAATCTATTATTTTCACCAGAGTAACAAAACAGTATCATAACGGTTAAAAAAATACCTTCTCATTTTGTAACTGTAGTATTATTTCTTCTTGTATATTACGCCCTCTCAGAAATTGTAGGAAATTTGAACCTGCTGCTTCACACATTACTGAGCCTGAAAAATATGACAGGAACCACAGTAATTAATAGGAATAACTCTGAATAAACAATACAAACAATATCATAATATAGAAATAAATTTAGTTTTTAATGTTTTACAACCCTAGGCTGAAAGTGCAACTCCCTGTGTTGAATTTGCAACCATATTTGTCATGGTTTGTGGGTGATGAGTGAAATGCATTGAAATGAATTATTTAGTTAATAGGTAGGCCTACTTCACAATATAGAGAATACAGGGCATCTTGTTTACATTGTTATCTGTCTAATTTGTTTTCAAAACAAATTTTGGCCTTTAAGGGAATTAATATGGACAAGATTTACACAACCAAACAAAAGATTTACAAAACCAAACTGTATTTTAGGTTAAGTTCATTTTGACACTCTTTGTAATCTTGAAGATTATAAATAAAGATGATTCTGATTCAACCTTCATAAACTTAGTTGAAAACTTCCAAAATATGTGGTTAAGTGTCATACTGTTTATTTTTAACACGTTTTCCAAGTCATTTGGCTGAATTTGTGTTAATCAGCTTAATCACAATGTAGTAGACTAATTGACAAATTTCAATTAGTTGCATTTATAATATATAAAGAAATTTTATCATCCATTATGTCTTTCAACGTGCCTCAAAATACGCCCATAACAACTACATTTAAATAAAGAGGAGCATTTATACTCTGCACCCACCGGGCGCACTCCAAGCCAGATGGTCACTTGTTGCGCGTCATTTAAAATCCCTTTCAATATAGTGTGTTAAGCAATACACTGCATAAAAAAGGCATCAAGAGATTAAAAGTACATATATCCTTGAGTAATGTAATTGTGAATATTTATTTTGTGTGTCAGTAAGCTGCGGCTTGCATTTGTTTAGAAACGACATGTATTTCTGGTACTTATGCCTCAGTTTTTTCAAAGGAGACAACCTATAAAATAGGCGTCCTCGGGATAGGCTCCTGAAACTAGCTGCCGGGTCCGGGTCACTGAAAGCTCCGGTGAGGCAAGCCTATGCTTTTAAAATATAGGGAGGACCTGATATTGTATGTGTTTGTGCACTGACACCAACACCCGTTTTGGTATTTTAGAACGTCAAATTTAAAGCCTAGCCTTACAGCGTTTTTTGTGTTAATATTTTTTCATTTTTTAAGTATTGGGAATGTATGATGATTTTAATTGTTCGGGGAGGGTCTTATAGCAACAAGAACCATAAAAATATTAAATATGAAATTAAAATAGTGCCTATTACAGCCGTCGGCCGCCGACCTGACTTTGGCTACAGGGGCCTATTACGGCCGTGAACGGCATTTTGACCACGGGTGCCTATTACGGAAGTCGGCCTTAAAAGGGTTAACATTTACAAAATGAATAAAGAATTATTTACGTACCAGATAATTTTTACACTCTTGTCTAAGTGTAACATACAAGTCTACAAGAGAATAGGCATCTGTAGGAAAATCTAAATTGTTTTCTTCCATTAAAAACGTACAGAAATTGAATATATCCACATCACAAGGCAGATTGTTGGTATGGCATTCGTCTTTACATGTATTCACTTTCTCAGTATCAACACTGCATAAATAATTCCTTGTGCCATATACTTGAGGGGCATGATATAATATCACTGGACGACCTGATGGTGAAATTCTATTTCTAGCTTTTCTTATGGTATGTATATTCCATTCGTTCACAACTTCATCTAATTCAACCTATAAAATAGTAAAAATTGCTATGATATAGTATCAGACCCAAGAAAAAAGACACAATATTAACAGAGTTAAACCAAGACACTAATAATAATGATCATTTTATACTTCGAAAACCCGGGAACCCTGACGGAGCAGTAAAGGTGCACTGGGATTCTACAAGCTTTCATATTTTTCCTTTTTTAACTTATTTCTGATAACTCGAAATTTTCACGAACCCGGACAGCATTCGGTCCATATTGGTCCGAGTTTGCAGGACTGTATTATAGTATTTGTATAGTTAAATAAGCATTGTCATGTAAACAACTTATTTGTTCTTAACGACATCAGGAGGGGGAGAAATTGATAACAGTAATCCAAATCATAGAGTAAAAAACTTTTTATTACTTTTAACTTTAGACAAAATTTTTATGAAATTCCCATAAATTTGTTTTTGCCGCTTACAAACTTTTCACGGCTGAAGAATATCAGATTTAACTGTGGTTTTTCTAACTTTCGGGAATGGTTTAACTTTTCACTAACTTTCCTTTCTAAAATTTCTAGGTGTTAAAGAAATATAAAAAAAAATTCTTTATATATATTTTTAAACAAAATACTCTCTGTAATACCAAATTTTGGGCACTACCTAATGAAAATTAGTAACCAAATATATATATATATATATATATATATATATATGTGTGTGTGTGTGTGTGTGTGTGTGTGTGTGTGTTCGTTAACACAATAACTCTCGAACTGGACCTCAGATTTTTAAAAAATTTTGTACAGAGGTGTAAGGCAGCGTTCTTCAGATTAAGTTTGAAAACCAACAATGATCGGCCAATGGACTATAAATTTTAATGGCACCACTGTGAATACGAGTGACTGTCATGCATATTTCTACATTTCAAATATCACATAAGCCTACCCAAAACATCGCAAGACACTCGTAACCAAAAGGGAGCGACAAAAACGCATGTGTACAAGGGGTCAAAAGACTAAAACATAGGCTAGTTCATAAAAATAACAGAGATGAAAAAAGTTATTACCTGAATAAGATGTAAAAAGCAGAACTGAACAAGAGACTTATCAAGGAATGACCCATCAAAACAGCCATCATCTTTCATCTTTTGAAAGAGATTCATCCAAAGGGGTCAAAAGACTAAAACATAGGCTAGTTCATAAAAATAACAGAGATGAAATAAGTTATTACCTGAATAAGATGTAAAAAGCAGAACTGAACTAGAGACTTATCAAGGAATGACCCATCAAAATAGCCATCATCTTTCATCTTTTGAAAGAGATTCATCCAAAATTGAGATTGGTGTTTTCTCAAAATAGACCACCAGCTTTCTATTCGTTGATTTCCTGTACTAGCTCCGTACAAAAAAGCCTTTTTATGATCTCCATCTTCCAAACCTCTAAGAAAAATCTGCATTTGTTCAACATGTCCATTTTCTGTTCCAAAATCGGTTCTGACTTTTTCAGGGCAACCACACAAATCTTCGACACATTTCATAAAATATCCCCCAATTACCTTAGGATCACTACTTGTAAGCCCAGCTCTGAGCCAAAGTACATACCGTGAAAACCCGTCTATACAGCCATTTATACAAATACCGTAAGGTTTTAATTTGTCATAAGAATCTATATGCCAAAGAAAATTAGGTCCTTTAGCAGAATATTGCCTCCGGCGCAACCTTCTTCTTGACCTTAATTCGACACCCACTGGATCTACTTCTTTTAGAATTAGCCTTACAGTTTCTCGTTTAACAACAAAGCCATTTTGAATGCATTTCAAGTGCATCCACTTATAGCCATGAAGCTGATTTGAAGAACACACTTGATCATTTATAAATTGATGGACTTCCTCAATGGGTGAATACATTTGTCTTCTTGTCAATTTAAGTCGTTGCAGTATTCTCTTTAAACTGCGCTCACTGATAACAATATTATTCTCCATAGCCAAAACTATTAGTATCTCTGCCTGCTGCAATCCCATAAGAAAATAGGATCGGATAATTTCATCATATTGTTTATTCATATTGTTTATTGTGAGTAGAGTACAGGACACTGAAATAACACAATTGAATTGTTGATAATTATTTCATTAAACCTAACTTTAGGTATCTTTTTAACCTATCTGTCTATGTTAGCAACTCTACTTTATAAGTAATAAATTGGTGGATTAATCCTATTGATCTTTCTGCAGAAAACATTGGTTTTCCATTATAATTATGCAAAATTCAGCAAATTGCAAGAAATCTTCGATGAAATTTGACATGAAGGTGTAGGGCAGCATTCTTCAGGTTAAATTTGAAAACCAGATTGATCAGACTATGGTAACAGGGTTGTATGGGGTTTCTAAAGGGTCAAAATTGAGTTTTAGTCAGTTTTCACCTTTAATTTTTAATATTGCAACTTACCATATTTCAAAGAGACCATTCTAAAGGACTTTAAATACCCTACCCCCTTGCTGCAGACCTGCGTGCTTAGCAAATTTCCAACAGAATTTGCTATTTTTTATTCCCCCATGAACACCATGGGAACAAGAATGTAGGTTTGCTGCCATGGGGGTATTGAAAGTAGATATAGGAAAATCCCTTCCCAGTGCACATACTGTACATAAAAAATTGCATCAAATTCTGGAATTTTTCATTTTACCCATAAACCCCGTGGGGGTGGGTAGGTAGGTTTGCCGCCATATGGGTGCTGTAAGTAAATAGAAGTTAAACCCCACCAAGTGAATGTGCATACCAAATTTTACTAAGCCAAGTTAAAAATTAAAAAAAAACTAATTTTTTTAAAAATATCTTTTAAAAAGTTTTAGTTTAAAATGTTGAATTATGAAAATTAAGATCCAAAAATGCCAATAACCCATTTCTGACCCCTTTGAAACCCCGTTTCCAAACCCGATCAACTCATGAAAATAGACCTGGTCTGGACCTCCATACCGAATTTTATCAATATCAGAGGTCCCTTTAACACGTTCGCGGCGGCGAGGTTTTTGCTCAAACCTCTTCGCCATCCTGAAAGTAACAATTGTAAAACCCACCGTAGCAGCAGCACTGCCCAGTAAAAACCCACGTGGTCCCGAAATACATTATACTATTGAGCAGTGCTGTGCAAAGTTTCAGATTTGTAGCTCAGATCCTGGCTTAAAAATAAATCATATTGTAAAGCAGTGCAGCTTGGGAGCGATCGCACCCATCAGGATGGCATTAGGGTTCCGCGTAGGAGCGATCGCTCCCATGCCGCCGCGAACGTGTAAAACTTATCAGTACCACGGACCAATATATAGATAGCTAGATATCCTATACTCTAATATGAGTAAGTGTATGTATGTATCTATGTACAGTAGACTCCCTTTTAACCGGCCACCTTTTAAGCGGTCTCCGCTTTAACCAGCCTACCCTAACACAAAAGAACATCTTTTTAATCGGCCATTTTTCAACTCAACATAGCTTTAACCTGCCGTGTTTCTCCGGAAATGTAGTTTTCTTATTTACTGTATCATTCAATTCAACGTTATTTCATATTGACATTCTCAAACCAATTAAAATGTAGTCTAACATCCTGGACGGAAGTGAATGCCACCGAAAGTCAATGCCTTTGAACCTACTATCCATTAGACCAAAATAAAGAAACGAATTACTGTATTATTAGTTTAGGTTTTATGTGGATTTCATGGGTGTCGGATGTTAGCTATAAATCATCAGTTATGTATTTAAAGTTGTTTTTCAAGAGTGATAATTATATTTAGACCATATAAAATTGTAGGTTGGCATTCTTAAATGAACATCGGTTTATCCGGCCAAGTCATTATCCGGCCGCATCCTGAGGTCCCGAGGTGGACGGTTAAGAGGGAGTCTACTGTATATATGTATCTATGTATCTTTGAACACGGATCTCGAAAACGGCCTTAAAGGTACGATTGCATAACTCTACCAAATTCGGTCTCGATCGGACAATTTTTATGAGTTATCGTGTGTTACGAACATTTGTTGAACTTTTTTTAATGTTATAGATGTTGTGTTTCTTTCAAAATCACAAAATGTACAATCATTTTCATTTTATATCTAAAATTCAAGTTTTCTTTTTCTAGTATTTTAGTTTTATAATTTATATAAATCCTCTCTAAAAACAAAGCTTATTCCAAAATATTAGGTAAGTCAAATTATTACTTTCTCAGGCAATCTCTAAGTTGTATGCTAGCAGTACACTCTTGCCGAGGCGCCTCGCCGGGACGTTCGGCGAGGATTTTCTCGACAAGGACCCACGAGATTTTATACAAAGTACACTCTCGCCGAGGGGCTCTCGGGTGAGTTCGCGGTCGCTCGGGCCCTTTGACTCGTGCCAAAAACCGCTCCCAGGCGCAGGCACCGAGCGCAGGCGAGGCCGAGACATGCCGAGACGAGGCAGAGCGAGACATGCCAAGCGCCCCGTGTACACTCTTGCCCTCACCTGCTCTCGCCCTGTCTCGGCGAGACTGTACTGCTAGCATTAGTTGTTAATATTACAAATACACAAAAGTAGGAAAAACATTGCTTAAAAAGTGATTTTCACACACATTACAAAAAGGGAAAGCCTTGAAGGAATATCACAGCACCACAATCTCAATCATTAAGCAATTGTTTAGATGTGCAAAGGATTTAAAATATAAAATAATAATAATGATAAATTTTTAAAAAATTAAGGCTAACCAGGTTTTTTCAAAGAAAAAACTCACGCTATAAGCTAGGCCTTCTCTGCAAGTTCTCTTTCTAGCTGCCTGTTTTCTTCTGTGTCTTTTAAAACATAATCTTCTGTCACAAATCTGTCCCAAGTTGAATTCCAGCCCTAAAATTTAAAGGATTCTCCTACATATTTTAAGTTTAAATTAACATTATATACCTTACCATACCTATTGAAAGCAAGAGGTAACAACATCTAAATTAGTCTGTTAAAAAAAAACTAGTTTAACAAATGTAGCTCCTAAACAATACAAAAAAATACCATACAACCATTTGTAAACAAATTGGTTGGACCACAAAAATTAAACTTAAAAGATTAACTTTAAAACAAACATAAGGTAAGCAATTCTTAAATCTTCTGTAATGCATTTATCTTAGGGCACAAAAAAAAATAAATAAATAAAAAATAAAATAAATAAAACAAGCAAATATTTCAAAAGTTTATTTTTATTCAACTGAATTTAACATTTCCAGCACTTGGCTGCCTCATTTATGAGAAAAACACAACGACAAACTATTGTTGGACTGCCTATTCTTTAACATCCAATAGAGGAACATGGTAATCACAGATAAGACAACCCATCTCATATTATCGGTTGGTAAAATGTCATCTAATTATCTGAAAAAAAAACTAATTGGACCTACGCTTAAAATTAAAATAAGATAGTGAAGAGAAAATGACCAAAGTACCAAAATATCTAGTGGATATTCGTAGTTTTTCTCTAGATATGGATTACTAACTATAAGTTAGTCTTCTGTCATACAGTAGAACCTCCCATATCCGAACGTGATGCCACCAGGCCAAGTTCAGAACCTTCTTGGAGAAAAGGTTATATATCAGGAGGAGACTAATGGGGAAAACACAAACAGTGTAGACATAAAAAGAAAATATTAAAATCAGAACACATTCCACATCAACAAACAGCTGCATTACGACCCGGCATTTGGTAACAGAAAAACAACGCATCGTGTAGATAAGACACTTTTCCTAGTATGAACAGGCTCGCGAACAAAACTTGTGTAAATAACAGATTTTCTGCAACTAGGTCAGATATCGGGTGGAGATGGTTGTGGGAGGGATATGCGAGGTTCTTCTGTATTCTCAAAAATTATAAGCAGGCCTACCGTTAATATAAATTTAGTTACCCTACTTACCTGAAAATGAATTAAAAATTTTACAAGTCTCTTTCCACTTTCATCTTTTCCAATAGTTATACTAAGGATCTGAAAAACAAATATTTTGTGAATGTTGGTATGATAGGTTAGGTTATTAACTTACTCTCTGTACTATGACCACAGAGAGTTAACTGAAAAATTTAATTACGTACCTAAATTTTCAAGTTTAATGATAGCCTATTATTAGAGTGAGTTCATCGACAATAACAATGGGGTTGGATAACAAAATTATGCAAAGTCTTTCCTTTTTCCTTTGTGCTATAATCTCAGAGAGTCAACTGAATAATTGAATTAAGTACCTAAATTTTCAAATTTAATGATACAGTGGCCTATTATTTGAGTGAGTTCAGCGACAATAATAATGGGGTCGGATTACAATATTTTGCAACAAGTCTTTCCTTTTTTCGACGATTGCATCTACTGTAGGCTATTGAAAATAAATACGATCTTTAACCTACTTATAAACCGAATCACACCGTCAACAGTCTAACCTTGTCCGCATTCATGAGGGTCAAAATCACAAAATGGGATAAATTTAAGCCAATGACATATTACCTTAGCACATTAACAAATAGAGATTATTTTTCTACATACTAATTAATTGATAAAGCTGTTAAATATGTTCATAGTATTATTTTTTATCATTTTATATATTTGTCCTTAGTAAGATTAACATAAAGAACAATTTTTATTAAATTTCAAATAAAACAGCTGTTCGTAGTTAAATCATTAAAGCACTATGTTAAAACCTGAATACAAGCAATTGGAAGTATTGCTACCTAAAGTGCAAAATTTATACCTTGAGAAGTCTATTACAGATGTACTGTATTATATTTTTCTCCAAATAAAGCAGGTAAATTGCTTATACTTTGGATTTCGACACAAAAATGTCTGGTGACAACCTCAACGGAGGAAAAGTTCCCTTTTTAATGTAAAAAAAAGTTTGAAAATTGCAATTTTTAACATCTATCTATCTATATAGTACGGGAAGCTGTTTTTGTTAACATAACTCATTTTATAAATTATAAATAACTCATAAATTATTTTATTTCTATACCAATTTTAACATTTGTGGTGTCGAAATATTTATATCTTAGTTTTTAGTTTTGCAATAAAGTTTTAAATTTTAGACATGAGCAAGGTTTGATCATCAGGTACTCTGATAAATACAGCACACTGTGATGCACTGGTCTAATAGTAATTATGTATTACTTGATAATACCAATAAAGTTATTATTAATATTGTGTTCATAATTACATTTGAGCATATGATAAAGTTAATTGAATAAATTAGATTTTGGGTAAGTGAATAAGACAAATTAGCCTATTTTGGTTTTATATAAAAATGTAGGCCTACTTTGTATCTCCAGAACTTACTAAGACAAATAACTTTAGGCTATGTCTGTGTGAATTGAAAATAGTAATTTAAATAAGTAACTTTTTAGTTTTACATAAACTTACGCAATGCATAAGATAATTGTTCAGTAGAAATATTGGCAGAAATGTTCTACGTAGTTTCCTGGATAAGTTATATAGTTTAGCAATTTTCCCGAGAATTTATAAAAAACTTAAACGTTGTAAAGAGTTTATTTTTATGGCAAAAGTGATTAACTTAAGTGATCATCAGTGTCACCTTAGTTTCACTGTACTTTAGATACTTTAGATACTTTATTTGAAACACCGACGCACTCTGTGGTGCGTATTTTAAGGTGAGTATGACTGAAGGGATGAGTGTGATGATTGTGATGGATCCGATGAGGTGTAGCTTTGTTACTGACAAATATCAGCTGTTTTATTTGTCAGGATCATTAATTAATAGCCCAATGACCAAAGGCAGCTGGGTCCAGTATCGAACCATCAAAAAGCACTAACTTTTCTCAGGATCGAACCGGCTACCTTCAGATTCAAAGGCGAGCTCTTTAACCACTCAGCTACCCAGCCAGTGTTCACCTTAGTAGCATGTCTTGTCAAATTAACTTGTCACTTTACCCTGGTCCACTTTTGTGTCAGATAACAAGAAAATTAAAAACAAAAAGAGGTATCAAAATTATTCAAAGATCTATTGACTTTGGTTATCATTGGCTTACATCATACATCCTACATCCCTCGGCGCTCAGTGATTCACCGAAGCGGAGTTGAGCTTGTCAATTTCTTGAGCTTAGCTACTGTTCCGTACCTATATAGGCTAAGTTAAATTATGCCGCTAAACTTTAATTATTAATGAATTTGCACTGCTATTCAGACTTAAGTAAGTTAGGCCTATTTGATAATCAGATTTTCTATAAATATTATGTTTAAGCCCAATGTTTATGAAAAAAGTCAAAATAGTGGTTCGGATCCCACGTTAAACTGTACGTCTCTAGATACCATTGGCTGTTGGGCTATTGATTAACAGTCCTGTCGAAGGAGAATGTCGGCCTTAGTCAGTACCAAAGACTACAAGATCGCATCACAATCATCCTACACTCATCTCTCATTCATATTGAGGTTAAAATACCCAATATGTGAGGTCCCTGTCTCAAAATAGTGATATAGTGATATTCACCTCTCACCAGCTGTAATTAGGTTATTTGTCAACTTTGGAGGTGACCTTTATAAATCGGGCTACAATAGGGTGGTAAAAATAGGCTACTGATGGTTAGGCTAACTTAATATATATGTCTTTAAAAGAGAAAAATTGACTAGATTGTAGGCAGCAAATACTAATGGGAACCTATTCAACACCATCCTGTTTCATTTCAAAAATTGAGGAGAAACAGAACGTGGCTGATGAAATAGTCAGAAATTAATAAGTACATTTATTAAAGATACGCTTGAATAATATCCAAGGTAAACACAGACATCTGGAAACCTTAGTAACTTAACTGGGATTAAGTTAAGACAGAATCAATGAGGCTAAACTTATGTTACATGTGAACATGATCTGAGAGATAAAATGTAGGCCTAGGCCTACCCCTATAAATAAGTACTTCTCAAACCTTAGCCTAAGCTTACATCTTTCGCAATCAAGAGCTGTCCCATGTTGTGAATGGTAGCAAAGTTTATCAGAATTACATGTCTTCAAGGAATGGGAGAAATCTATGAATAAAAAAATCACCCACCATAACTACAGGATCTAAACTTATTAGGCCTACATATGTACACCATTACGTTAGGCCTGATAGTTATATACCATCACAACCTTGAACGGACTAAATAATCATAAGAACTCTCTGTTCATAACTTAAATACATGGCCGTTTAAAAAAACGTTAAAACTAAATACCAATTACAATGATATCCTAGTTGGGCCTATTCAAAATGAACGCATGATCTATTTTAACCCTAGAACAAGTGAGTTGTACATTATAAAATTTAATAGACACAAATAATAAAATGAAAGCTTCTTAACGTATATGTTTAAACGTATTAAACTTTGTTTAATACATGCTCTTGATTTTAAATGATTTATTAGAAGTAACTTACCGACTGGACAAAACTTCTTACCTCTTCAGAGAATTCTCAAGTAAGAGAAATGGAGGGAAGAAGAGATTTCAGTTACTTCCAACCATGGAGTGATCGAATCATCGAGTGTTCGTTCATGCCGACAATCGATTTACACTTTAACTCTCGATAGTTGTGTACATAGAGTAAAACATTTACCATGTAACATATTGCATACTCTATGCTATTGAAACATACTCTATGCTTCTAAATAGGAAAATTTGTTAGACCTCTCGCCGACTTTAAACACGGCTCGCCGCCTTTCAAACACGGCTCGCCGCCTTACAAACACGGCTCGCCGCCTTTCAAACACGGCTCGCCGCCTTTCAAACACGGCTCGCCGCCTTTCAAACACGGCTCGCCGCCTTTCAAACACGGCTCGCCGCCTTTCTAACACGGCTCGCCGCCTTCCAAACACGGCTCGCCGCGTTCCAAACACGGCTCGCCGCCTTCCTAACACGGCTCGCCGACTTACAAACACGGCTCGCCGCCTTTCTAACACGGCTCGCCGCCTTTCTAACACGGCTCGCCGCCTTTCTAACACGGCTCGCCGCCTTTCTAACACGGCTCGCCGCCTTTCTAACACGGCTCGCCGCCTTCCAAACACGGCGGTGTAAAAAATGATCGCTTACTCTTTGGCCCTTCAGGGCTCACAGGAGTGCCAACTGCTTCCAGTGGGCCACAAACGTAAGGAATGTTCCTCGAGCCCCTCCTGCTTCCTCTGCAAGGATTCAGGCTCCAGTGCCCTCGGTCACTTGCCCGGGTCTGGTCAGTGCGGTGCCTTCAGAGCCGCACTTGAACAGGCAAAAGGCAGCGGCCGGTAATTCGCATCCTCCAGGCCAACCTTCATAGATCCTGGGGAGCTGATAACCTTCTAGATCAGCTCGCCCGAGAACTTGGTGCTGACGCGCTCCTTATCAGCGAACAGTATCGGGACAGAGACCCAAACATTTGGATCTCGGACAGCCTCGGTACTGCTGCATTTTGGGCACGTAATACACGAGATGTCTTGGTGCGGAGTCACGGGCGCGGCCGAGGATTCGTCTGGGTTCGGTGTAGGGACGTGACTATCTTCAGTTGCTACCTCACACCCAACGAGGCCGTCCAGGACTTCCGCGACAAGATAGATAGCCTAGAGGAGTGCGTTCTCGGCACCACCGGGCATGTCGTCGTTGGTGGCGATTTCAACGCCAGGGCCGTAGAGTGGGGAATGCCCTCTACCAGCTCCCGGGGGAAATACATCCTGGATTTCATCGCCAGGGCCGGTCTTGTCGTCCTCAACCAGGGCGACACACCTACTTTTCGGCGCCCCGGGCAGAGAGGCACGATCCCTGACGTCACCTTTGCGTCTGAGTCGCTCCTTCTGAGGATCTCTGGCTGGAGGGTTGTGGAGGACTACACGGGTAGCGACCACCAATACATCGTGTTTGACCTGCATGATCAGGCAAATCGTCGAGTTTCCGCATCTCGGGAAGGGCCACGCCGGTGGAACACCAACAAACTGGACGTGGTCAAGTTCACCGAAGTCATCTCTCGGGGAGCGCAGGGGAATCCTGGTGAGGCTGGAGCCGAGGCACTAGTAACATCCACGATGGAACTTATAGCCTCGGCCTGCGACCAGTCTATGCCGCGAAGGAAACCCCGACGCGACAAACAACCCGTTAACTGGTGGACTGAAGAGATTGCGGAACTCAGAAGAACATGTTTAAGAACTAGGAGCCGCCACTAGAGCGAGAATTCCCGCAGACAGAGTTCGTAAGTTGGAGGCCTATAAAGCTGCGAGAAAATCTCTCCGCCAGGCGATCAACAGGAGCAAGGCGAATAGCTGGAGGAGACTTCGTGACGACGTTGATTCCGACCCGTGGGGCCTGGGTTACAAACTTGTAACACAGAAACTCGGCGCCCGCTCTCCACCTTCCATCATGGAGGGCGCCACCATGGGGAGGATCGTCGCTGCGTTGTTTCCTGAACATCCACAGCGACCGCCGGTTGACTTCGGACGGGTAGAGGACGTTCCACTTTTCACTTTCGAGGAGCTGGAAACCTCCGTTCTCTCCCTGAAGAGCAACAAGGCTCCTGGCCCGGATGGGATTCCCAGTGAGGCTTTAAGGAAAGTATTTTCAATTAACTCTGACTTGTTGTTGAGAATGTACAATGCCTGTTTGGTAGAAGGGGTGTTTCCGGCTCCCTGGAAAACAGCCAGGCTTGTACTGATCAGCAAGGGCAAAGGTGATCCCGAGCTGCCGTCGTCCCACAGGCCTCTCTGCATGTTGGACACGGCTGGGAAGCTGTTCGAGAAGCTGATCCGTTCCCGCCTGACTTCTGCCGTGAAAGCTGCCGGGGACTTATGCCCCTGTCAGTACGGCTTCAGAAAGGGACGGTCAACGATCGACGCTGTCACCGAAGTTCAGAGAGCTGTGGAGAGAGCCGAGAGCCACAACCATTTCTCCCGCCAAGTAGTGCTTCTTGTTACGCTTGATGTCAAGAATGCCTTCAACTCGGCGAGGCGGGTCGATATGTTGGCTGCTCTTCGCAACACCTTTTGTATTCCTGCATATCTGTTGCGGCTCATCGAGGATTATCTACGCTCTCGAAGCCTGATTTATGACACGAGGGACGGAACGCGGACGATGGAAGTCACTTCTGGTGCCGCACAAGGTTCAATACTCGGCCCGGATCTCTGGAACGTTGCCTATGACAGCCTCCTGAGGTCCGAGATGCCTGAGGAAACCACTTTGGTTGGGTACGCCGATGACGTCGCAGCTCTCATTGCTGCACGCAACGTTGAGCTGGCCCAACTGAAGTTGAACCGAGTTATGCAGGTGGTCAACAACTGGATGTCCGATCACGGTCTCTCACTTGCTCTCAGTAAGACGGAGATCGTGATTCTTACGAAGAAGAGGATCGACACCGTCGTCCCGTTTCGAGTGGGAAGGGAGGTGGTCACATCAACTCGTGCCGCCAAATACCTCGGGGTTATGGTGGACACCAAGTTAAGCTGGAGGGATCAGATCTTCCGTACGGCGGACAAGGCCGCTAAGGTAGTGACTCACCTTAGTAGGCTGATGGCCAATGTCGGGGGTCCCCGATCCAGCAGAAGACGTCTGTTGATGTCCGCGCTCCAGTCCGTGCTTCTTTACGGGGCAGAGGTGTGGGCAGGCGCTCTAGATAAGGAGTGCTACAGGTTGCGACTCGCCCGGGTTCAGCGTCAAGCTGCGCTCCGGGTGTGTTCCGCCTACCGGACAGTGTCCGAGCCTGCCGTCCTGGTGGTCGCCAGAGTCATCCCTGTCAAGCTCTTGGCAGGGGAGAGAAAAGCGATTTATCAGAGACAAGGCGAGATCGGCAAGGACACGGCAAGAACAGAAGAGCGCTCCCGAACCTTCCAGCAGTGGCAACACAGCTGGGAGCACGACACCCGAGGACGATGGACTGCGTGACTTATCAAGCAGGTCCAACCATGGTTGGAACGGCGGCATGGGGAGGTGGACTACTACCTGACCCAATTTTTGACAGGTCACGGCTATTTTCGGTCGTACCTGAACCGGATGGGAAAGACCGGTTCACCGGACTGCATTTATTGCCCGGGTGTTCCCGACGATGCGGAACACACATTCTTCCGCTGTCCCCGTTGGGAAGGCCCCCGCCTGGAGGCCACACAAATCTTTGGTGCATTTTCGGTGGACTCGGTCTGCCAAAAGATTTTGGAGGATGAGGGCAACTGGGATTGTTTGTCACAGTTCGTCCGGGGCATCCTCCTGGAAAAGAAAACCGATCTGGACCGCGAAGTGGCCCAGATCCCTTGATCGAGCGGCTGGACAAGGAGCGAGCCCCACGGGCGTAAGCCAAATTTAGGCCTAGCCTGACGTAATGTGACAAACAATTCCAGGTTAGATTCCTAAAGAGTAGAGGAGGTTTTTTAGTGGGTAAACCCGTTTTTAGGGGAGCCCCACACTACAGGCTGGCCACCTGTGTGCGTAATGCATTTTTCCGCCTCTCCCTCAAAAAAAAAAAAAATGTACGTTTTATAAAATAATCTCTTTATGTAGAAAGAAGAAAGCAAGAAGAAAGAAGAAAAAAGAAATTAAAAAAAAAAAATAATTGAAAAGACTTGGAAGAGTTATTAGAGTATTAAATAAACTAACAATGATCTTGGAGAAAAATCCGGAATTGTGAATTTTTAAATTGTGAATCAGATAAAAAGACTTTATGTAAAATTTTCATAACCAAAATGTAAATTCCCATACAATGTAAATTATTGTCAGCGGAATAAAATATACGCAAGCATGTTTCGTTTCCTCCTTTTTTCTCAGCTTGTGTGCAACTTAGGAGAAATCCGCGCATACCGTTAGAAAGGTATAGTCCTGTAGATCAGCAGAATCACATTCTAATTCACATTGGACTACAGGGCTACGCCCCACAGGTTTTCAAAGTTCCAATGTTAATCTTATGGAGAAAGGAGAATTAAATGAATCATTAGACATCTGTTGTAAAAACAACTGCTAGAAAAACAGGAAAAACAGATGTTTTGATTCTAAAATGTTTTTAAGCTTCTTGGGTCCAGATCAACTGAAATTTTGATTGAATTTCGATCAGGAGGCGATCTCTAGTTATTATTATTTACTATGTAATTAATCATTTAACCCATTAAAATATTATAATATAGAGTAAATGAACCAACTAAATTAAAATCCATGATGTTAGCCCCTGGACTATAATGCAGACAATATAGGTGATTCTTACCTCCGTCAACAGTCCAATTTCGTCAGTATTCAACTATTATACTAACATGTTTCGTTGCAAACGCAACATCATCAGAGCTTGCAAGTCGTCAATCATTTAAAATAACACATAACACAACACGAACACGAACATTTACACGGCATAAACGAATAAAACTTGTGATAGCGCGCTATCATGGTGATCGGTCCCGGCATCGGCAGTAGACTGGAGTCTTACCTGGAGTCTTTGGTAACGGGCCAACTCTCCTCAGTTTTATGTTAACATTTAAAGAAAATCAAAAGATTCCGCTCGTATTTATAAGATATTTTGTTAATCAGTTTTTTTTAGTATGGTTTTGGTTTTATGGGTGTTTTTGCATGCCTACGTTTTACAGCTGTTTATTTTCTTTTTTGCAATCTTTCTTCTCCTTCTTATCCCTCTGTGGTAAAGCAGTAAAGTCATTTCTGGGTATCTTCCTCAAAGAACTTCTTAAGGCACTGGAAGATCGTTGTACTTCTTAAATACTCCAATTGATCCTAAAATGTTAAACTTTTTAAAAGGCTCTTAAACTTTTTACAAGCTTGTTGGGACAGTCACAGTCACCATCTGGTGATTGCATGACACACCACTGAAGTAAAAAACCCTTGAGGGCATAAGCTGCCTGTGGGTTGCCCCGTTCTTGCCTACGCTAGATAGGCGTAGCCCGTTCTTCTTCTGAATGCATTTATTAATCATAGTCCCAGCTATATAAAGCCATTTCTTTAATTTGGTAACTTAATTTGTTTGTGATTGTGCGTTTACTAGCGTGGTCGCAGTTTTAGTTTTTATGTGGTTGATGAAGTCAATTGTTATTGAGTTATTTTAAATAACTCATTTATTAGTTCCTGTGTTGTACAGTGTGTTTGAAGATAAAAATAGATACAGTGGCCTTTTAGCATAGTGGAAAACAACATCAGAAACAAAGAAAAAATGGAAAAAAAAAGAAAATGTATGTTTGAAGACAAAAATAGATACAGTGGCCTTTTAGCATAGTGGAAAACAACATCAGAAACAAAGAAAAAAAAATGGAACAAAAAAATTGCTTTATAAGACTCTTAAACATTAAAATCAGTTGAAATGAAAGTAGGCCTTAATTTGAATTTAAGCCAAGTAAATTTTGTAAGCCTATACAACCGTTGTAATTTATTAATATTATTTTTGCTAATCATTCAAATTGTCTTCAAATAACTTTTTCATAAGGCATAATAAAAATATCGAAGAGCCCTCCCATCAACCTTACCCATCAGCCACCGTAATCTAAGTGAGTAAAAAGCAGTTACTGACAGCTGTTCTGTTGAGGTACGGTACCGGGCACGTTTGCCCACTGCACAGAACCCAAATTTGATTGTATGAGTGGCATAGGCTATAGTCCTGGACAGTCTTATTGGCGGATGCCGAGATCTGCTTTTCCATTTAAAATGGGAAATTTTAAATGGAACAGCTGATCCAGGCAGCCGCCAATAAGCCTGTCCAGAACTTTAGTAAGTTAAACCTACAGGACGTATGGTGGACTGTAGCCATTTTACATTGCTGTTGACTGGGGTTGAATAAAACCGCGAATAAAATTGTTGAAAGGGACGTAGCCAACAGTTTATGATTTGAAACTTTGTGTTCTTTTCTGCAGTGGTCATACAGTAGGTGATCATTATCAAAAGCCTAGAGCCTTAACTTAGGGGCCTATTAAATTCCTTAAATGTTGTCCAGCCCACTCTTTGAGGAGTCAATCTGTATTCACCATTAGTGGTGCCTTTAAAGCATCACGATCTGTAATAGTATTGTGAAACTTATTGTTATGTAAGTGGGAGTGTGATTTGGATTCCATGGCACAAGGGCAACAACATTACAATTCATCGGCTGTGCTACACTCAATTAAGTAGGTTTTTGCATGTTCGCATGGCGGAACTTCGTTATCCGTCTCCACCGTTATTATCAATGTTGAAATTTCGATATTGCGATTGAAATTGTGCGATGAAAACAATCGAATGAACAACGATATACTGAGATAAGGAATGTATCATAATAATAATCTAACCTAACAGTGTAACCGTAAACCTCCGTCACTTTTCTTGACAGCGATGTTTATAACAACTAAATCAATGGTGTTTGGAAACATTTAAAACGCATATTCCCTCAATGCAATGGCAAAAAAAAAGTACCTTTCTGATTTGTATTTGGCAGCATTTGTGTGGTGTGACGCCATTTTAGATCTCTAACGAAGTCTGCTTCTTCTCACAATTTAGATGCTGCTACACAATAAACTTGGTTAGTTTATTTTGTGTTGTTCTTTGTTACAGATTACATTGGCTACAATTTTTACTTTTTTGTTGTTGTTATTTTCAGTTACTTGTTTGAATATATTTGTTTTATTGTCAAAAGGTTTGTTTAATTATATTAGAATGAAACTCAATCAGGTGATAAAATCGTAATTGTATCATCGATTTGATAGCAATTTCAATCACAATATCGAAATTTCCACATCGATAATAACGGTGGAGACGGATAACGAAGTTTCGCCGTTCGCATCATCGTTTTTTGTTGTTTATCTTGATTATTTATTAAATGGAATATTTATAGCTGTTAATTCCTTTATTGTTAGGTACCGTATTTTTTTTGTAGTACCGTATGTCATTGCTAGGAATATTTATTTTTGTTAGATAGGTCATTTTGAAATTGTTGTCTACTTGCGTTAGCCCTCCAAGTGCTACGTATATTAGTCCTTAAGTGCTGACCATTTTTTAAGTTTCGCGCAAGCATTTAAGCAAATGTGCATAATACTTATTAATTATATGAAAAGTATATCATATTGCATATCGAATTGTTCAGAAAAATGTCTACTATTAGAAAATATGATTCATTAGATCTTACTTACCATTTATTTTTTTCCAAATTTCTAGATATCAAGGGGTAGTTTTATTTTGTTACCCTCGTCTTCAGGTTTTTCCATTTCAGGGCATAATTACATAGTCAAATAAAAAAATCTGAGATAGCCAAAATGTTGAAAATTTTATTACCTTTCCAGTGATATATAATGTTTATATGTTCTTAGCAAAAAAAGATAACATAACCATAACAATTTGCGATGTAGCAGCTGTACTTCAGACGACCAAAAAACAGCTGATGTTGACAAACAAGTTAGCCAACTTTGATTTTCCACTGAAATATGTATTGAACCAAAAGTATTCAGATAGAATGATATTTTCTCTTCAATACTATATAAAATATATGCCGATCCGTCAATAAACAACGGATCTGTGACGATCGTAGTAAACCCTTGTAAAATCGTCGCGATCGCGACGATAGCGCTATACGCGTTGCCGAAATGCGTCGCGATCGCGACGTTTAGCACTTGGAGGGTTAATTAGTTATCAAATGATATTTAGGCCTATTTATTGTTACTATTGATATTAGATTGTTTGAAAATTGATGTTATTTGTTTGTCTTTATTGAATTAATTGCATTACATTTCTTATTTTTGTACATTTGTGTATGCACTAACTCGAGAATTCTTTCGGCCAAATCCAGGTAACAGTCACAATCATGCATGTAACATCCACCTTTTGCATGCCTAGGACTAATTACAAGTATGAATATTAAGTTTACTAGATTAATTCATCTTGTCCAATCTTGCTTGTACTGAACCTGTAATAGGCCTAGTGGTGTAATCTGTTATATACAAATAAATCAATAAATAAGTGATAGAGGCAAACCCGTTAGACTGTCCGAAAATTGTCATTAGTTAACACGTTGAGTGCGGAAAATTCATATATAGGCGTACCAAAAATGCGAAAAAAGTTTTTTTGTTTAATCACTAGGTAATTGCTTGTATGTTGCTAAAAAGTCGTCAGAAGTTGTCTATTCATCTATTTTCTGTCAAATCTCATGACTTCATTTCCGGTACGTAAATTAACGTAGTCCGCCAGTGGTGCCGGTGCTCGTCACTTATACCTGTCAGAACTCTCGCTGGAGCCGTTTTCATTATCTGAATACAAATTCTTTAACAATTTGTCATCATTAAGTTTACCATAGGCCTACTTAATTTCACAAATAACGCCAAAAACAACAATAGAAAACACTGTGAACACAATCACTTCGTACAATGCGCGCGCCCAGGGGGGACCGGCAAATGATCATCCGTGAACCATGCACATGGACTGCACCAATAAGAGGAAAGCAATATGAACTCTACCAGCAGTGGCTAAAGCCCACATTAAACGAATAAACCAATGTTACACAATCCGGGAGTGCTACGTAGTATTACTCAGGCCACTGCACGTGAAGTTGCTCTCTTCACTCCTTAAAAAAATGGCGGACTGGGAAACGAACTACGCCGAAGTGAACACATGGACTGGCACAATAGCTGGTAAGCGAATCAACCTCTCCCGGCAATGGCTAAGCTCATACTGAACCATTATGTTTCGGGCAGGAGCGCTACGTTAATTAACGTAGCCTGCACTCAACGTGTTAATTGTTGTGATAGTTGTGCCTATACAAAATGCAACTACAGCTTAAATCTTGGTATACCGTACCATTATATGATGGGCTAAACTTATGTAATCTATAGACCTATAGGCATTATTCCATCTAGCCTAATTACAACAGTAACTTATATAGCCTATAGTCTCTAAACATACAAAAGCTTCTCTGAGAGGTAAATAGCCTAGGTTAAAAGTGTGTATCCAAGTATTCAATCATTGAAGTTTCTATGCAAGTTTATTGATAGGCTTATTGGTCGAAAAGAGACATCAACATCATGGGGTAATGGACTTAGGCAAAAAACTGAACCGGTAGAGATAGGCCTATGTGCGATCAGACAGACTTTCAAATTACGGTGTAGGCCTACCTCTATGGGATATCTGTGACTTCTGATAATTTGGTGGGAGAGATTTAGCAAAAATTGTTTACTTACCGGTTCCCCCTGTGTTTTATTTCCTACTTCAAAGAAACAATCAAATCTTGGTTTATTCGAAAATAAAAACTGTATGAAATCAGGTGCTGTTGCCTCATCGGACGCCATCATAAATTTAACTTTGCAAACTTAAGACGAGTTTAAAATTTGAAAAATATCTGAATAAAAAAAATAAATGCGAATGAAGATTCACATTGCTATACACTTTTCCTTGAAATACTAAGACAAGGCAGAGATAATTAATTGAAAGAACTACTCCAACAACAGGACAACAGGACAACAGTCAACAGGTCGTTCGTGTTTGCTTCGGCGGGACGGCGAGGCTGAAGCCGAAGCCGCTCAGGCTTACAGTTTACAGGCGTCTATTTCGGCGTGTTTTCCGTTGGTGGGAGAGCAAATTCTGACGAGGAGTGGGAGTAACGCCGACAGTGTTACCAACACCGCAGGGATACTAAGCAACTCACTTCTTCATTCTTCTAGCCGTTTGCCACCTCATTGTCAGTTGTGGTGGCTGATGTGTAAACAACGAGGTTAACCGGTTAGTGAGACGGTGTTTGGTTTGTAATGCCAGTAGAAATAATCTTATTCTTGAGTGAATTAATCCTACGGGAATTAATGAAATACCAAGAAGGTCGATTGAAGCATTGTCAGTTGTGGCTGAGGTGTAAACAACGAGGTTAACCGGTTAGTGTAGTGAGACGATTTATAGTGTTGTGCTTGCTTTTGTGAGTCAAGAGGACTGTCTGAATTTATTGTCTTGTAAAATTTTGACTTAGCCAATTAATTACTGTTGAGGTTTTAACGGGTGAATAAAATTCATTAGTTCATTGATGTTTGGTTTATAATGCCAGTAGAAATAATCTTATTCCTACGGGAATTAATGAAATACCAAGAAGGTGATAGGATATAATAAATTTGTATCTTGTATCGTAGTAAAAAATTGGTGTATTATTGATCTAATTAAGTCTTTTAAATAGTCATTATTAATAATAACAACCTTCGGTATAATTTCTTTTGCCTCCGTCTCTCTTATTCGTAAATACGGTCTCAGCATTGTCCGTGATGACCGTGCGTCCGTGCGTGGTATTTGCGGTGTTGGTAACACTGTCGGCGTTACCCCCACTCCTCGTCAGAATTTGCTCTCCCACCAACGGAAAACACGCCAAAATAGACGCTCAGGCTTAACCTATAAGCTCAGTAGTGATGGCTAAATTTCTTGAAAAATCGATTTTTCGTTATATCGATGTATCGAAAGAGTAAAATCAATTTCGATAAAAAATCGTGGACAAAAAATCAATGTTTCAAGAAAATTGATTTTTTTATCGACGCTTTTAAATTGACTATAAGTTATATACCAGGAAGTAAAAATATAACCAACAAATATTTACCGTAATTAATACTATTATTATGACAGTATTTGTAGTCAATGAGCACACCTTTGATTATATCATTGATTTTGTAGGTAAAATCAATGATTAACTTATATATCCTACACTTACTTATATTACTGTATTAACTTATATTATATTGATTAACTTATATTTCCTGTGTGTAAGGAAAACACTACATTATTTCGTTTGAAATAAAATAGAGTTATGAAAATAAACCGTTATTTGTTTATTGAGAAGATTAGATCGTAGACTAAGCAAAATTATTTAAATTACCGTACTTCAAATGCTGTAAGAGTTTGGAGCTAAATTGCGTATAACATCGCAAGACTAGAATAAACACAGTTTTTGTGTTAAGCTATAGAATTGGAACATTTATTGGAAAGCTAGATAAACACAAATTCATATAAAGTCAATGGAGACTGGTCGGCATCATCAAGAACTCCTCCGTCCAGCTCCTAGTATTTAACTTAATTTTTAACATTTATAGTATATTTCGTCACTAGTCCGGAAAGTGGTCGTTATCGGTGCAAGATCGAGTTTCAAGTACGAGGCGAAGCCGAGTACTTGAATTCGATCGAGCACCGATATACCACTTTCGGACGAGTTACGAACAGTACTTTTCATCATACCACCTTTAATAAATTTACAGTTTGGATAAAAATTAATAAATTTTAACCTATACCCAATCTTACGTTGTTATTTGTTTATCTTGTATTTGAACTATTTACAACTAAACAGTCAGCTGTTTGACATTTATATATTGGAGTCAACGAGGTTTAAGTTATTGTAAACAGAATAGCAGCGCTAGTGGTGTCAAACATTGGAAGTTTTTTTCCGGCCTAGTCCCGAAAACCACTGTTTCGAGGTCTAGTCCCGAAAACTTTGTTTACCAACACGTTTATCCAACCCACCGGGAATCAACTAGTTTCGATCACAGCTGACCGTTCCGAAAACACCGTTTATCGCAATGGTATGATGAAAAACATATTTCAGTGCCTTAAATTTGCATTTAAATTAAACTCCAAGTGTTTCTAATCAGTTTGAGCAAATAGTTTTCAATTTTTATTCGTGAGAAGTCCATTTTTTCTTCAAACTAACTACCCACGAACTACGGCCTGCTTCAAGAGGACATGTTAGCCATCTTGTCTTGAAGATTTCACGAAATGGCGGTTTGGCTTCTCTCCTTATTTCTTTCGTCCTGTTACCAAATTCACATAACCACACCTTCCAGTGCTCCTTCCAACCTCTCCAAACAATAATTTTGCAAGACCAGCTTTTTCTAAGGTAAATTATTAGAATATGTTAAAGTACGCCCAGGCATGTTAATACAATCACGTACTTGATGCTTGCTCATTCCTGACTGCTTTGTTCTTGAGCACATTTTTCTCAATTCTTTTTTCATTGCCAAATGTAACTTAACATAATAGAATGAGCTAGGTTTTTTTGCATAAAAAATAAAAAAAATAGTAAATATATAAAAAAAAGTACAGTAACATCAAATCTTAAAGTAGGCTTAGAGAACCAACAAGAATTAAAAATGCCTGAAAGGTTAGCAAACTTGAATGACTCTGTAATAGCTTGTGGCCTTTGTAAATTAGCAATAGTAGATTTGGAAAGTGATTCCATTCAGTGCGACATCTGTGACCGATGGTTTCATTCATGGAGACAATGTTCAGGTATTAAAAAGACTATTTTTAAGTTGATGAGAGGTCCGGATCCATGGGCCTGTAAAGCATGTATAGATTATAGTAAAAAACGTTACCAACAAGATCCAGAACTTAAATTAAGGGAGGAACTGGAGGAAGTAAGAGACTTGAACAAATTGTTTTTTGACGAAAACAAAGATTTGAAACAAAAAGTAATTTCTTTAGAGGAACAATTAAGTAACCTTCGGTCATTGATTGCCGCGGAAAAAATTAACTTAAATTCTGAATCTCACTCGTCTCTCGAGCGGTCACTGTTGCAAACCGACTCAGCTAAAGGTAATGAGACCTTAGGGGTAAATGTTCATGAGCCTCAAAAAAGTTCAAATTGCGAGCCTAGTTCTAGTGTTAGTGTTAAATTAGATTTCTCACATGTACATTTTGTTTCTGACAGTCATGGTCGAAAACTTAGAGAAAAAATAGAAAGTAGGCTAGTTGATAACAAAGTAAAGGTTTCCTCTGCACTTCACCCTGGAGCTCCAATGTTTCATTATGTTAAGAACTTAGTGGGAAGGGGAAACTCATTCAACAAAGAAAGCAGCAAGACTTTAAATGTAGTAATTGGTGGAGTCAACGACACATCAGAAGAATCAGTAAACAGGATGATTAGTGATCTATCTGCAAATTCTCAGGACCTTGGGGAAAATGACAGTTTAGTAATAGTTGAGACACCTTTTAGGTATGACAATCCAAATTGTAATGAATCCATCAAACTTCAAAACATTAAACTCAAAGAAACATGCGACAGGCTAGGCTGGCATTTCATTTCTGTAAACTTCTCTCTTTTTAGGAATCACTACACTAGGCAGGGCTTACACTTGAACGAAAAAGGCAAAGATGTTTTGAGTTCTATCATAGCTGATAGGCTTAGGGAATTAAAGGCAGTTTTTTTAGCTTAGATAAAATTAGTATTAACAATTTAGGTAAGGTTAGGCCAACTCAATTAGAAAATTGTACACCGGATCCTCAAAATAAAGAACAACTTTACTCTTGCAACTCTTTAACTTTTGCGCATTTGAACGTTCAGAGAGGACTAATGTCAAAGAGAGATCAAATCGAATTTTTTCTCGAAGAGGAAAAGCCACATATTTTTTTGGTCACCGAACATGGCCAAAAAACCAGTTCAGACATTTCAAACATTGCCATTCACAACTATAGGCTAGTCAATTTTTTCTGCCGTGAAGACAGAACTGGTGGAGGCACTGCCATCTATCTTAGGAACAACTTAGATCCAAAGCTAGTGTCATGCGAAGATTCTGGCAAGTCATTAAATAGTTTTTCAATCCCATCCTTATTTGAAGTTTCTGAAATTAAACTGTTTTTCAATCAAATGTTCACTCCATGTGTAGTAATTTATAGGCCTCCAAATAATGACAGAAATAGTTTTAATTCTTTTTTTGAATCCTTAGATAAGTTTCTTTATTCTAGAGTCAAGAACACCCAACAACTGATAATTGCAGGAGATTTCAATATTGATCCAACGGCTCATGAAAATGAGTACAGAACTTTCCGAGATATCCTCTCTGGTTATGGCTTAAACATTGTAGTAAATTTTCCAACTAGACTCAATGAACGTTCTGAAAGTTGTTTAGATACTTTTATAACAAATATAGATGGTAACATATCTCACACAGAACCATTCATTTCTGATCATCTTGCAATATTTTTTGAGGTTCCGGTTTTTTATTTCCCTAACATCAACATGGGATTTGTAGTAAATAGAATCTTTTCTGACAACAATATAAAAACCTTAAAATTTAGATTAAGTAGGGAAACTTGGCAAGACTTCTACAATTCCACAACAATCAATAGTATGTACATGGAATTCACTAAAACACTTCTTTACCACATCGATGTAACCTGTCCTCTGCGGAAACAAAAATTGCAAAAAACAAGAAGATTAAACTGGGTCACTGACAAGATTAAGTCCATGAAAGTTGAACTTCTTAGGTGTTATGCTGAATGGAAATCTACTAGAGACAACACTGTGAAACAACAATATAATAGATTGAAACTCGATTACAGAAAGGAAATTACTGCAGCCAAATCAAACTTTGTCAAAGAACAAATTTCTATCTCCAAAAATCCTGGAAAGACATCCTGGCAATTCATAAATAACTCAAGAAAAACATCAACAATCCACACTGCAAAAAATATAACTTTGGAAGTGGACAGAGTTAAAATAAGTAATCCAAACATAGTTTCTAACATTTTCAACAATTTTTTTTCTAACTTACCTCAATGTAATTCATTCACAAACAACTCTCTTTCTTCTTCAATAGAGCCATCATTAAAATTAGATTCTGAACTTGTACAATTTTCATCAGTCACTAGAAATGAACTCATCGAGATAATTTCATCTATGCCTTGTAAAAAATCAACTGTTCATGATGGTATCTCTATAGACTTAATTAAGAAATGCTGTTTAGAATTAGTGGATCCATTATTGTACTTAGTCAATAGTTCTGTAGAGGCAGGTGAGTTTCCAGATGCTGCAAAACTGGCTCTAATCAAGCCCTTATTCAAGAAGAACGATCCTAGTTCCCCTGAGAACTACCGCCCTATCTCGCTCCTACCAACCATATCCAAAATATTGGAAAAAGTAGTTTGCAATTCTTTGGTTAACTATCTTAGTACTAACCAGATTCTCTTTTCCAATCAATTTGGCTATCAAAAACAAAAATCCCCCAAACTTGCCCTCATCAATTTCATAAATACCTGCATCGATGCCTTGGACGGCGGTGAGACGGCCATTGGCTGTTTCATCGACCTGTCTAAGGCATTCGATTGCGTTTCTCACCCAGTACTTCTTCAAAAACTCTCAGCAATAGGCGTTAAGAACAAAGCTTTCGACTGGTTACAATCATATCTTCTCAACAGACATCATATCACAAAAATAGACTTCTTTGATCAAAATAATGTCAGGAAATCTTCCTTCTCAAGCTCTAAGCAAAGCAACTTCGGAGTTCCGCAAGGATCAATTTTAGGCCCTGTTTTATTCTTGATCTACGTGAATGATATTTCTGAACATCTTCCTGATAAACATCTCACTATCTTCGCAGACGACACTTCTGTTTTAACATCACATAAAAATCTTGATTCCCTGGAACAGTTAACTTTCTCAAATCTCAACATAATATCTCAATATTTTTCTAGTAACAACCTTCATATCAATCACCAAAAAACACAAGTTCTTCACTTTATGACTGATCAGAAAAAGAATCATTTAATTCGCTCAGGCACAGTTTTTCCCTCCATTCTACTCGATGACACTTTCATAGAAGAATCTTCTCATGTAGATTATCTGGGAGTGAGACTGGACGGTGGTCTCAGGTGGAATGAACAGATTGAAAAATTAGCTAAACAGATCTCTTCAAATATTTTTGTTTTGAGAAATATTTCATCTCTAAATAATATCTCGCTGTCAAAACTGGTTTACTTTGGACTTATTGAGAGCTTGATTAGAAACTCAATAATCTTGTGGGGTTTGTCTAGCAAATCCAATTTGGACAGAATATTTGTCTTGCAAAAAAGAGCAATTAGATGTATCTTAAAACTCAGACCCAATGAATCTTGCTTTGATCATTTTAAAAACCTTAAAATACTTACTGTACCTTGCATCTATATGTTAGAAGTAATAACCTATGTTAAGGAACACCATATTGTAAAGGCTCATCAACATTCATATAACACCAGAAATAGAAACTTCAATCCATCTTTTTCTCACAAGCTGAAATTATTCGAAAGTAAACCTGAGTACATAGGCCTAAAGCTAATTTCACAATTGCCTCCGTACCTTACTCAAATAGATAATTTGAAAAGATTTAAACTTGAACTTAAAGAATACCTTTTAGAACAGCGATTTTATCAGCTGCCTTATTATCTCACCTGATATAACCTCCTTCAGCCTAACCTAATCTAACCCTAACCTTACCTAAGTTTAACCTTTTACCATTCCGCCATGACAACCACTGAATAAGTGGGGCTAGCAATTAAAATTAAAGCAAGACTGAAGAAAACTGACAGGTCTCATACCAAAAGAGCTGGTCAATCGAGACGACGTGGGATGTAATGGGATGTAATGTAATGTAGAGTTGGGAATTTATACATGTTTTAACGTCATTCAAAGACTATTAAAATATTTTATTTTACAGTAAAAATTATTTTACTATCGTTGGTTGCCGATCTTGAACAGAACCGTAACAGTCTAATCTTCGGTAACCAAGTCTCTATTTTTCAATTAAATTTTATTAATAGCAAATTTTAACAAAATTAAAGGATGAACCCTATTTATAACTGTTTTGTATAAAAAGGTATGATAGAGTATACATATACTTTACATGATATTTTGGCCGATGCGAAATGAGTGTAGTGATAGTCATAGCAACAATCACGGCCATCTCTATTCTCAAGTAAACTCTAATAGAAATGGCCTTGCACCAATACGATATACAGCCAATACTAAGTTATTTTACTTTGATATTTGGCTCTAATGCAACAAATTTTGTAAATTTAAGGCCAAACTAAGGTTAGGATCTTAAAATATACTGTTTTAGAGGAGTAAAAAACTCAATTCTTTGTCTTTTACCCGACCAATTTTAAAATCGATATTTTTAGTAGGAAAAATCGATCTCCAAAAAATATCGTCTTGAAAAAAATCGATGTCAAAAAATCGATGTATCGAATGGTAAAAATCGATTTTTCCGAAAAATCGATTTTATTTTGCCATCGCCATCACTAAGCTCAGGCATTGACTAAGGATACAAATAGACGAACCAAGCTTATGACGAATTTGTGCCTGTTCGTGAAATTAGTTCATGTTCGTCACGCTAGAGAGCGCTGGCGCTGGTTTGTTTACATTTGTACTTGATCGCCGCCATATTAGAACTAACCTCATTTAGTCATTTAATAATTGAACATATTATTATTATTGTACAGCAGCATACAAGACATAAGTCATAATTTTACTTTTCACCCCCTTGAATTACTTTTGTCTTTATATAATCCCACATTACAATTTATTTACTTCAGATATATTATTGAAATGAACTTCAATCACTAATTACTCTTTTATAAGTTAATCAAGGCATAGGCTTAGCTTAGGCTTTAGATTGAGTTTTGGAGCAAACCTGTAACAGCTTAGCTTTTAGGCTAATTAATAAAATATGTTGTGGTGACTCAAGCAGTAAAAAATATTTGTTGTAAATTTCTGCCTGGAAGGAAACGTTCCATAGCTGTGCTATGGCAGAGCCTGATCCAAGATGCAACAAACTTCAAGGTGAGTTGATAGTCCATACTTTATATTGTGAAAATCTTATACATTATTTTATAGCTTGTATTACCTCTTATTGAACACTAGCCTATTACTATAACACTATTTACTTTAGAATACGGTAGGGCCTAATGTTGTGTGTAGGATAGTAGGGCCTAAACTTACGGAACTTAAGTTTCATATAGGCTACACACCGGTACATAGTACATCCTGCCTCACCTAGATTAACAACAAATTCAACGGCTTAAGACCATTACTAAAAATTGTAGTTTTCCAGCCCATTCAATAGTGGATTAATTCTAATCCTATAGCCTAGTTGGATGATGACAATGTCCAGTGCATGATTGTAATACTTCACGACAATAAATATTGCTTACTAGTGCGGTGGTTGTCTTGGGATAAAGTAGCACACAAAGTGGTAGGCCGATTTAAACAAAAGTCATGCTGATTGGTTTTAATACGGTTATTTGATGTGGTTTGATTCCTACTTGTTTGGTGAGGTTAGGCCTCCTGGTTCGCAAATAGGATGGAAGCTGCCAAAAGCTTCAAGTAATAGGCCTAAATAAAATTTTAATTCCATTTTGGGTTTATTTACATTGCAAGGATTTTGAGCTAGTTTAACTAGGAGCTTGAGGTTAATATATTCTGGTTTGTTCTCAAAGAGCTTTAAATCGTGTAAGCTAGAGGGATTAATTTATGTGTCTGTAGTAGCCTATATGAATGCTGATGAATCTTGGGGGAAATCTGTGATCCGTAACAGTAGGATTAAGGGAAATTTTAGGAGTCAATACATTTTCTGCACCCCTGTACGGTAGTTTTTTTTAGAATAGAATAAATGTTGTTAAGCTAAATTTTGTATTTCACAGTAATTTTTTATCCCATTCAATCGAAATATCGATACATACTTTTATTCGACAGTTGTGTAGGCGCTAAGATATATGAAACTGTAGGCTACCTGAATTGATAACAATAATGATTACGAATGTACAAACGACTAGATAGGCTATGTGATGCGGTTGAATTGATTAAAGAATGAGACTGGACATGAGATCATGAAAAAATTCTATGTGACAAATTAAATACAAACAGATAATCTATGATCATTTGCGAGAAAAAATTTTGAAAGGCTTGGTACGGTACCGTACTGTAAAGATTGTTAATTTTGTAACGAGAAAAACAAGAATTTGAAGGATAACTTTTAGTCTAACACTTTTAGGCCTATACTATTTTATAAAACGATCCTATTTAGCCTATATGGATTCCCCTGACTTTCCTGATTTAATGCCAATATCTCTGACTTCTGTGTAGTAGACCAAATGCATTTTATTTTGCAATTCTTGTGAAAGATAGGCCTACATATGGAAGGAATTTACATGCCATTGTTTATTAAGTTTTTATTGGAGCCTTTTCTAATCATTTTGTCTTTTGGAAAATTATAAAATTTGTTGTCAAACGGTGTAAAACAACACTGTAAAGATCACTGTCACTGTCACGGTGCTCCGGGGCTCCTTCGTCCCCAGACGTTGCTGCAGCATCTGAAAAATATTCATTGACTGCCGGGGGATTAGTCTTGACTTCACGGTTTGCGCTCTCTTTTGTTTGGAGTCATTGCGTGTCTGAATTTGAGATCAAATTCGGCGCCGCTGGTCTATGCTCTTTCTTGATTGGGCTATATTGTCAATGTGGTGGATGAATTCAATTTGAAAAATGGTGTTACACAGTTACAAGAAGTAGGCCTACCGAGAACGCAAATTAGAAAACAGGCAGAACTAGTTTATTCCCATCCCATGTAAACCCGCCTGATAGCTTACTGGCAGTCGAGACTCGGCACCCGTCATGAGCGCTCACGTTTTAATAAGAGTAGGCCTACAGTTTTTATTCGTCCGTGTTAGTTGTCTGTGTTAGTGTTATGTGTATCTTTTAAACTGTGACGTGACCATCATAATGATGTGTTGAAACCAAGTTTTTGTGTGACCAGAAGATGATGTAATTTAAAATTGAAACGCGTAGTCCAGTCTTGGAGTAAGAGGATCACTGGCTGTATCAGGTATTTTAACCTTTTAGCAATATAAGTCAACGTGATTCAGAATAAACAACACACAATGAAACTACAATAATGATTTATTGGTTCTTATATGAATTACAGCTTTACTTATTTTTTCAGCGGCAGGGAGCCTACCTTTAAAGAGACCAACAAAGGATGCTCAGGAGCAAAGAATTAGCTGAGACATATCATGAAGTTCTCTTGTGGCAAAAGGTCAGTAAAGCAAAGTTTCATTCTCTTTTCATTTCACACTAATTTTCTATACAGGGGGATTTTGGAGTTGTATTTCGTTGTAAAAACGATTGTTTAAGTTCTATTTAGTGAATTTTCCTATAGGGAATAGGCCTATGCTATTATGGTAGTAGTCGTGGTAAGACCTAAGCCCGGCACCAAGTTACTTTTTAGTTTTGAGGTTGTTAAGAAGGGTACTTATATTTGGGGGTAGGCCTATATTTTATTTTTGTTGAAAGAGACAAATAGGCTAATTTATTAATAATGCAGGTAGTTAGTAAAAATAAAAATATAATGTAGTTCTTTAAGCATAATTCATCACAAATAACTGTTGGGCCTAAAGTATGTTAATCGGATTAATGGTTTGCCCTATAGGCCGTATTGTTGTACTAATGTTTAACAAACTGATTATTTTCCAAATTCGCAACCCCCATATTTTCCCCAGAATCACTTATAAACTGTATGTGAGGTGGAAAACCAGAAGGTGTCACCTCTTGTTGGCCCTCTGTTTGAAGGTTGATAATAGTTAATAATTGATAATAAAATTTTTCCGAAAAAGTTTACGGGGTGTAAATCTCCAAAATCCTTCCGGTAAAAAAAAAGAATAATCCTGAAGCCATGTTAAGCTACAGTTCTAGCTACAGGCCTAGAAATATCCGTCATTCCTAATTATTATTCTGGGGCTATACAAAATGAATTTTAATTCCTATTTTTGCAAATTTTACGAGACCCACGTGAAGAACTAGATTTTTGGGTACTTTGAAAGCAAGGGACTGTTCTTTGAGGCCCAGCATGGGTTTGGAGGGGGTAGAGAGGGGGAGGAGATTTTCTCTGTGTGCGCCCTATCTCGCAAGTATGCTCAGTGCGGAGCTTATTTCCCCATGAAACTTTCTTTGTTATAGGTTATAGTATGTGTGTATAAGTATGGTTTATGTATATTTGATTTATAATTATTATCAAATACATTTTGTCTGCATTGATTTTTAATTATACTAGCTTACCCGGCATACTTCGCAGTGCCAACTTGAGAAATTTGTTGCCGTTCAGGTAAGGTCGTTCGCTGCGCTCACTCCCCATCAGGCTTAGTTCGTTTGCTACGCTCACTCGCCGCAAGTCTATAATATTGTCTGGTTTTTTATTGCCAATCTTCCCTCAATAATATAAATGAGAAGAGCTGTTTATTAAATTAATGATTGCCAAAAATTAGTAATCATATGTTACAATACAAAAATGTTGCTTCCATAAGAATAACATGATAACTTTGAGTAGATCTAGGGCGTTGCCCATTGTAAATATTAATATGACAATAGTTAGACTTTCCTATTTTAAGCCTAAAGAATGAGTATACCAAATTTCAGCACTCTCTAGTCGGGAAGTTGGAGAATTAGTGATGAGTGAGTCAGTGGGTGAGTAATTGAGGGTTTTCTCTTTTATATTTTTAGATTAATGCAAAGAAAAATTCCTCATAATCCCTCTCATGTAACACAGTGATTTTAACTATTTTATATTATAAAATTACTTACAATGTTTGGTTGAAATATTAAACCTATTAAGTTAATGGTTCTAATGATGAAATGTGGTTCCTGATGAAGTTAGTCAACACTTAAATACAATATTTCGTCATAAAACTTGTAAAATGGATTTAATTTGTGCAATTTACTGTTGCAGAGTAAAACTCCGCATGCACTCTCTGCCGTTTTACTGGTGAAGCGGCTGCTTGAGGGTTAACAGTATTTCTTAATTTATTGTAAACTATTTTTTATATCATGATTGCCCAAGCTGAACAATTTTGTCGAAAGTTTTAATTTATCACTTCACATTTTAAGGGAACGGCTTACTGATGACGTCTTGATTCTTATACCTTAGCATATAGCTACCGGTATGTCAATAGTACATTGGCCTTAGCAAAGACATAGTTAGATCCACAAACCCACCTTAATTTAAATAACCAAGTCAAATTGCTATCAAGCTTTGCATTTTAGGCTTCAAATAATGTTCTTAAAAATATTAATATGGGAAAAGAATGTTTTTTTCTTTGTGTTGATACTAAATTCAATATCGTTTTCATATAAGGACCTTTTCTAAAATTTCAGTGCTAGAAAAATACCACCCAACTTTTGAAAAGTCCTGGGTTATTATCCATATATAACTTCCTGAAAGTGAAACTTTTTCCAAGCAGGTGGAGGAAAGAGCATGAGATAAAAATTTATAAATAATAAATTGTCGACAAAAAAGTGCTAGAGAGCGATATTTTGGATCTCAATCATATACAGAATCTAAGTAAATCATCGGTGTTTTAAAATAACAATCGAGACAACCGATTTTCCCGATTAAGTCTGCCTTATTGACATCGGCGAGCCGATATATCGTTCCATCGCAATTTTTGGATGAAAAGCAATTCACAATGTATCGATAATTAGTATTTTATGGGAAAACACGATAAATGATATGGTAGGCTATATAGCTCCATAGCATCAAAATGGTCAAGAACGGAACTTGTGAATTAGCCTATATTTATTTTGTGATTTTTTTCGTTGGCCTATTTATATCATACTTGTTTTTTTCCAGGATAAAAGAACAAGAAGAAGCTGATGATGTGTAAATCTTCGAATTGCAAATTTGTGTTTCAATCGGTGTTAGTGTCATATTTTCAACATTATTAAGCTGGTGTTTTTTGTTTGTATTATCTTATTCATTTTTGTAAATTTGTTTTTATTCTTACAATGAACAATTCAACCTTATATATATAACCAAATATGTGGAAATATTACCTATTCAAAGTTTAAATAAAATTAAAGTGTGATGTGTTGAATATTTTTCATCTTTTCCTTAATTGCACTCGAGTAAGTTGAGGTTTTTTTAGATCACTCGTTTTTTTTTTCAGAATATTTTTGAACATTCATTTTATTGAATGATAAAGTAGAGTCCTTAAAACCTAGAATTCTTGATAACTTGGGAACAGAGTGTCTACAACCCTGAAAAAACCTTGAAAACGCCTTTAATTTGAATTGGCCTTGAAAATTCCTTGAGACTTGAAAATGCCAGTGTATCCTTGAATTTAGTTTGATTAAAAAAAAACACGTCGCAGCAGACCTGAGTACTCCGTCAATTTCCATTGGTTATTTATTTATTTTTTATAATAAAAATAAATATTTAATAGCATTATATTTTTAAGTTGATTATTTTACTGTTATTTAGAAATAAATTTTTTGAAAAAACAGTTATAAACTCTTTTGTTTTTATTGAATACTATTTTAGTAATGAAATTTCACCTGGCGTAAAGGAAATTTTCCTTAGAGACGGGGAAAGTAGAGAAGGCAAGTTGATGGCTGCACGTACTTGCCTGTTGCACTTATTGCAAACTAACCTTGTCTATAGAAGTACTTTTCTCCTTAATTTAGGAAAATAGACGTAATGGACAGTATACTTGCAGCCAACTTGCCTTCTCTAAGCAACAAGATTCCTTTGATCTAACTAAATGAACTAAAAAGTTCATGTGAACATATATAGCACTAGCCACCATTTTCTTTATTACACCCAGTAATTTTTATTTCTGAAACTAATTGAAAATTTTTAGAATCTGACAACAAATTATTGCGATTTTTTTCTAATAAAATCACCTTAATTTTCAGGAAGTATAATTCAAAATCAATGTTTTCTGCAGTAAAATGGCAATAACTACGTTATTTGTTTTCAAATCCGTACAAATTTATATGGATAAAATTTCTTAACTGTTTGTGTCTTGTAAAATTCGATGAAATTTACAGGTTTAGAGATGTGTTCCATTGTAACTGAAATAACAAAAATTTAGATACACAAAAAAAATAATAAAAAATCATACAAAATGGTTAGTAGACCAGAGACCAAATAATATTGCTTTGTAAAACTTTACCAAAATATGGTAGAACTTAAAGCAATGTTTATATTAAATTATGACATTCTTGCAATTAAAAGTTTCCATTATCCATAAATCCATTTAAGCCAGTCATAATTTTATTTGTTTTAACAAAAACAAAAACAAATTGGCAAGATATAGTACTTTTTAAAAAAGAAGTTAGTAAACTGTTTAAAAAAAATAAAATTAGGTTCATAAAATTCAGGTAAAAATAAAATTCAAATAAAATTCAGGTTTTTTTTAATGTAAATTACTTGATTTTCTTATATCTTATATTTGAAAATGTAAAATATTTTGTGAATGTAACGTAAAACAAAGCAGACAATTTTTTAAGTGATGTGAATTTCGCAAGTAGCCTAAAAAATGTGAAAATTAAGTGAAAAGGTAAAATGTTGGTAATTTGAAAACGTGAATTTCACGTCTTTTTCACGTGAAATTAGCAAAAAAAAATTGTAAAAATAATGCGAAATCCATGTGAAAATCAAGTAAAAAAGGGTGAAAATTCAGTGATAAATTTGCGATAGAGTGAAATTTTGGTGAAATTAAAATTTGAATTTCACGTTTTATTTTCACGGGTTTTTGACGCGAAATTCAGTGCAATTTTTATGTCATTTGCGAAAATAACTTGATTTCCTCCTTTTTTTTAACGTGAAAATGTTCAAAATGAAGCGTTATTTTCACGTGAAAATAACGTTTTTGTGCTATCTGGGTAAGTGAAGAAGAACTTTGTTATTCAAAGTTTTGTCAGGAAGAGTCAACAAACTTGCATTATTTGCACTATTGGTCACCCATATATTTCCACATATATTTATAAAAAGAATAAGTTAATTGGACGTCACAAGGAAAATAAACAAGTATTCAGAAAAATAGACCCTATAATATTTAATATAACATACTGTAGTAAGAGAAAAAAGCAAACACTACACTGCTTTATGAGTGCATTAGGATAACATTTTAGAAGGATAATTTACGATTTTGAAAAAAGGTACTTAAATTAATAATACAAATTTACGGGCCACAACAATGACGCAACAATGCTGGCGCAACATGAGAGAGACAGACAAACTATCGATAAAAAGGACAAATAATAATGAAATGTCAAACAGTATATGTTAATATAGGCTACTCTTGTCTGTTATGGAGAAAAGCAAAATAATAATTATTTACAGATTATTCTTTGTAATTTAGATTTTAAGACGATAAGATGATTATAATCTTATAAATATACATACAGTTTACATCAAAATTAATAAGCAAAAAATATATTCATTTACTCATAAGGACCAGAGAATACAAACATAAATAGTTAATAACAATTTTCAATTTTAAATATCAACTAATAGTTGCAATTTTTTATGTAAAATCAAGATGGTTGTGTTTAATAGCACAATAATAATGATCAGCAACTAAGTGAATGAGAAACATAAGGCCTTTTCGCATCATGCAGACAGACACCATTATTACGTAGCCGGTCCGTTGTGGCACTCGTGCCAGTCCGCTCGCTGCGCCGCGCCGCGCCGGCCGGCTCATCGGTAGCGGTGAGGTGGGGTGAGGAGAGGAGCATTGCCAAACCAAAATATCTCGGCCGGGAAGCAGACGATGCCACGGCGCGCCGTTAGTTCCAGGGACGACCACGGAAGCAGCACTGCATTGGGGAAAAAACTCAGAGATTGGCTGAAAATCCAACAGGTTCGCTAGTCGCGCTCTCAAAAGCTTGGCTTCAAATTAAAGCATTGCTTGGCTATTCTATTTAGATGTATATTCAATGGCTCAGGCTTCACGCTTCAGAGACAGAGACAGACAGCCGAGACAGCTGACGCTGACAGCTGACGACGGCAGATAAGAAGATAACAATGGAGCAAAAACATGCAAAACTAAAATTGGCACTGCCAACCTACGATAAAAAAATTTATTCTATTCGTTTGTGTAAATAAGAATTACCATCTATGAGCGTTAATTTTCCATTTTTATATCATTAAATTAATTAAATTAAATCATTAAATTTTTTATCATTAAATTATACAGCAATTGAACTAATAAATTATAGCAATCATCACCAATTGGTAGTTATTATAGTTCACTCGTGGTAATTTTTAGTATGCAAATTCAATGGTGCCACGGATGTATATGAGTGTAACATATATATTCCTTAATGCATATGTAATTCAATTAATAATAATTCAAAAACAAATAGACTGTCAGTGGAATTTTTGTAGTAACTATTGTCATTTGAATAACAGGTAATTCATGTTTAATTTCTCCATTACTCATACGCAGAGAGAAATGTTTCTATCAAAACTTTTTAAATCGGTTGTCTATGAAATTTTTTTTATTTGTTATATTTATTTTTGTGTGGTAATTTCTTCATTTAAAAACGAATATTATACAAGGTGTAAAAAAAGTCTGTCCCCCACTTTATTTTTTTATTTTTAAGATACACCAATATCATTTGGGTTGTGATAGTAACTTAACAAAAAGTAACTTTTGACATTATTAAACATTTTTGGTCGTGTCAGGGGATGGCCCGCCAGGAGTCAGATGAAAATCCATGGGCGGAGTTTCGGGGGCCTGGGGGGGCCGCCCCCCCCCAAAAAATGTCAAAAATGTTATGTAAAAAAACAAAGTTTACGAGCTAAATAATTATCCATTCAGCTAACGTTCAAAGTTTTATCTCACTTGAACTTACTCTTAAAATAACACTATTTTCTATATTTACATTTTTTACCTAGATGTTCATGTACGATTCTGAAAAGTAAATTAAACAGTAATAGATTATCATAAATTAAACACTGCGCGAACTATTAAGTAAAGATATTTCGTAGATCGCTAAGGGAAAATATAACCTTAGGCCCTACAGTTGGCACAACTGACCGTCAAACTCAGGTGGGTAGGCGCCGTGCCCCGCTACCACGCTTTAGATAATGTATCTTAAAAATAGCTTTATTTTACAGTTAATGTAAATTTTCTTTACATCCCTATGTCACTGGACTTTTTATGCATCGGTAGGCTACTATCAACAGAGTTTAACCCTTTCAGTCCCTGTGTCCTCAATTGAGGACGCACATTTCAACAATTATTTAAAACTTGTTGTTTTTATTTTTCTACCTTTCAATGCTGTTGTCCCCATTCTTTGACAGATTTTCTAGGGAAATTTAGTTTCTCAGGGGTTTTAGATTGGCAAACCTGATATATTCAACAGGTAAAACGAAGCATGTCAGACCACAGCTGCACTTGCCATGGTAAGACCATTTTTACTTGTATATTTGAAACAGATTGGCTAAAAATTTAGGCTTAACAGTTTGTATATTAATTATATAGAGGACACAGTTTCTAAATATACAAATATCTTGTCTTATACAGATTTATATGTTGTAATATTTGGAAGATAAAATACATGTCATCAAATGAGGACAATTGGATTAAAAGGAAAAAAATTTCTAACATAACCTCAATGTTTTGTTGTCAACATTTGAGGACAAATAAACTGAACGGTGTACCAGAGCTCAAACTTCAATTTACAATTTCGGAAAAATTAAGGAAGGGTGTAAAAATAAATATTTAGTGTGCATACAAACTTCCTGAAAAGGCTGTAACAACGTTTTCTTCGACAAATTACAAAATAATCAGTATCTTATGATATATTTTTTACTCCTAGTCCTTTGAATCGGTTTGTCATCAATTGAGGACAGTTTTGTTTTTTTCTTAATTTGACGTTTAGGAAAAAACCAAGCATATACTACTTAATTTAGGTATAAGTATGTTAGCTCTAAGGTGCAAAGTGCCAAAATGTACGGGTAAATCATAAATACGGTGTGAAAATGTCAGATATATCTTTTTTCTTACAAAGGAACGGAACTTTCTCTGAACATACCATCTCCGATAAGCAAATGGGGGTAATTGTAATGTAAAACACTATTGTATTTTATAATTTTTTATGTGTTTTTATACAAATTACAAAAAAATACAACAGGTTATGAATTTTCTGTTAATTTAAACCTATGACTTTGAATAATTTTGTCCTCATTTGTGGACAATTTTTTTTTAATTGGATGTAAAAAATGCATACTAAGCAAATACTACTTATTTTAGGTATAAATATGAGGATTACAAAAGAAAAATTTTTTTCTATAACTCTATCTGTACTTGGGACTGAAAGGGTTAACATCAGCATCACGATACACCGTACTCATGAATGAACTCATATATGAACTTTTTTGGTTATTTTGACCCAATTAACCATATATTGTGAAGTTTGGTGACGTACTTTAAAGACACCCTGTATATGATTTTTTTTAATCAAAATGTCGTGCATCTACTACTTTGACAATCCTTTAATCATTAAAATAGTTCAAACAGGTAATCACTTATTGGTATTCTATAGACAAAGGAAGCGGTAGTGCAGTTCCCCATTCCTATGGGTTCCATAAAACCTGACCGATGAGTGTCATGACTGTATTTGTATTCCTAAAATACTTGTTCAGACTGTGTTATCCACCATAAGTGTTTAGCCTACTTCGAACGCTACAGCCTAGTTAAAGATGGTTGTGTGTCAACATGAATATAGAGGATATTATGGTATTAAATGTCCTTTATCACTGACCCCCGGTGGCCCCCCCAGCAATCAGAGGTAAACTCCGCCCATGTGAAAATCTTAAATGTAGGTTGATATGTACATCAAATTAAAGGTCTTACTTCGTAGAGTACAATGTTGCAAAATAGACTTAAAATGGATAACCCACACAGAAATGGTAGTCATTCAAAGTTTCCATTAAAATCATATGGGTAAAACCATTGTCTATGTACACTAGTGTACAAAGTCAATGGTAAAACTTAAAAATTCAATAACTTTCTTAATACTCAACCTTTTGGCTTTTGACGTCGGGTTTGTGGCCAATTATTCCCAAATGCAAAGACGTTTAAAATGATGTATGACGTGACAAAGGCTAAAGAGGTTTCAACATAAACATCCTCTATGGGACGTCCCCCAATGAAGTCTTAGTTACAGAAATATGCTTTGGCTTTTGTCACAGCATACATCATTTTAAAAAAACTTTGCATTTGGAGCAATTAGCCACAAACCCGATGTCAAAAAGTTGAGTATTAACCCTCCAGAGGTCGCTTAAAATTTAAAACACGCCGTCTCTCAGCTCCGGTTTTTTTTTTTTTTTAATAAATGCACAAAATGTATTCTAAATACTTTTACTGTTTGAAATAAACACAAAAATGATTATAAAATATATTTCACGCTATATCCCTGCAAAACTGAGCAAGAATGGTAAAGTTAATTCAACAAATGTAATTATTATGTATGTATATAACTATTATGGATTATACATGTTTAACTTTTTTTACTGAAAACTTAATATTTTTTAATTACAGTTTTGTAAAATAGTATAAAAGTCGTAAAAATAACGTTTTGGAGTACAAAAAAAAAGGTTTTGTATAAAACTCAACTATCAGAATATATAAAAATTACTATGAGGTTTTCCTGCACAAAGCATAAATTAAATATTATAACAATGATACTACAATCAATTCCAATAGTTATACATGGAAAAATAAAGTTACTTCAAATAAAAACAAATCTAAAATGGCAACTGTAGCCTAAACAATTACATATAATCAAATAAAAAACTATGGCACACGGACTCTTCCTCCGAGTTCACAAAACACACAAGGACGCTCACGGAGGAATCGTCCAGCACCTCAGGACAGGGCTCGCCAAACTGACCCTGGTCGCTGAAAGGGTAGGTCAATTGCGGGGTGAGGAGGGAAGCGAGAAACGACAGCTCCACAAAAGTACAGTACTCTAAAGCCCAAGATAAATACTTCCCAAAACAAAAAATATTGACCCGGACGATTCCTCCGCTTAGAGTCCTCTCAAGAGTTAAGAAAGTTATTGCATTTTTAAATGTTACCCATATGATTTTAATGGAAACTTTGAATGCCTACCATTTTTGTTTGGGTTTTCCATTTGAAGTCTAGTTTGCGGCTTTGTACTCTACCAAGTAAGACCTTTAATTTGATGTACATATCAACCTATGCTTACATTTAAGATTTGCATCTGACTCCTGGGGGTCATCTCTCTAACATGAATAAAAATGTTTAATAATGTCAAAAGGTACTTTGTGTTAAGTTACTATCATACTCCAAACGATATTGGTCTATCTTAAAAAATCAAAAAATTAAAGTGGGGGACGCAGACTTTTTTATACCCTGTATGGGGTTCTTTAAGTGGGTTTTCTACATATTTAGGATTTCATAAGCAAATGCAGGTTAATTACTACCAAGTGAAGGTACATGCAAAATTGTACCAAGATTGGTAATGTTTTAATCTTTCAAATAAAAAACCCATAGCGAATAAGTAGCCTATGTAGGTTTGATGTCATATGTGTGTTGTAAGTACAATTTAATGCTTACCTTGAGAAGAAGCAGTCCCGATCAATGTAACTTGGGGACAAATCGACCGTGAGGCAGTAGCCTACGGTATATACCTTCCTGAACCGGCTTTCACTTATTATGGTTATTACTTATTACTTATTATGGTTATTACTTATTATGGTTTCACTTATTATTCATCAACTTATGTGGCGAGACTTATGTCTCGCCACATAAGTTGATGAATGACCAAAAACAGCTGAGATTGGCGTGGGAGGGAGAGGGGGTACTTTTCCAAAAACATCAAGCTTACGTTACATTTTCATGGAACAGCTGATTATTCATTAATTTTAACTGAATAATAGTGCAAATTCATTCATCAACGTTATTATTCATTATAACATAAGCTCGGTGGTTTTTGAAAAGTACCCCATCCCATACCAGCTGTTTTTGGCCATTCTTCAACTTATGTGGCAAGACTTATAAATATGACATGAATGAAATTTTCACTTGTATTATTGGACATATCCAATTGTACAATATGTACCTAAAAGAATAAATTATTTGATTAGTTTGATATTATGAAGGTGTGGAATGAACCTGAGTTTGATGAACAACATTGTTTGGAAGGAAGACGATTTATTTGTAGGTCTTTATTTTTGGTTTGTTGTATTATTTGATAAGAAATTGATATCTCACTTATATTACTTTATAACACAGCCGTGTTGATTTATCAAATTTGGGTACAACACGAACTAATCTAGGTAAACAGCTCTATAGGCCTATTGGTACAATAAATCTAAATTTAAAATTATTTAACACCAATATACTTTTTAGTTTTTATTTTTACGGTAAAAATAAAACTAAAAAGTATATTGGTGTTAAATAGGTAATTTTAAATTTAGACAAACTAATCTAATCAAAATATATTTTTCCATTAGATTCCTCAGCTCAAATGCTGTGGAGCAGCGGAGCAGCTCATGTCTCTTACTACAAAGTTATAGGCCTAATGAATCTCCCTAATTAATATGGAGCGTCAATATTAAATGGTTATTTGGATATTTTCTAAAACATTTTAAACTACATTAATAGGGTTGTACTAGTTGTGAAGTTGACATTGGGTACAGCAAACAAAGTTGTTGACATGTGGTAAGTCTTTCCTCTGTCCACTATGACAATATCCCTTCATTATGATCCATTCTTGTTCTAGACAGTAGGGGGCTAAGTACGTGCTGCAGGCATGGAGACACCCCTAGCTGGAACATGAATGGACAGTCGGTTGGTTGGCCATGTAGAGGGCAGAGCGGACCGCCTGTTTGAGCCTGAAAATCAGTTGTCACAGGAGCACGGGAGTTGGCCCTCTCAATGATCAGGCGTCCGTCTGATGTCCCATCTCTTACCCTCTCCCTTCCTTCAATGTCCCATCTTTCAGGGGACTTTTGCAAAATGCCCATTAGAGGCAGACGTGCTTAGCGGTTTGGCTGGGGTCTCTTTTATCCACCAATAACAACAACTACATTAATAGCAGAACCATTTCAAAACATTAAAAGCTGGTTACTTATATGATCTGTAAATGTTAAAAGTGGTTTATCGGACGAGGAGAAATATTTAAGGTGAAAAGTTATCACTGGACTGTTTTGTGTATTTTACGGCATCCAAACTTAAATACTTACTAGGTTATTATTAGAGTTTGGATTATGTTGGGAAATACAGTTACAGTTTTTAAACCCTGGAAAAAACACACATATTTATAGTTTTAATCCAGCATCTTTCAAACAATTAGTAGCCTTTTTCAAACTCCATATAGCAATTACTTTTTTTTTAACACCTTTACTTTATGTAATTGGCATAAAACGAATCGTTAGATGAAAGTTGTAATTGAGAGTTAGGATTAATTTATATTTTTTAGTAACTTTTGATACCATTAAGATTAAAAAGTAGCAAAGTAAATAATGAAACACGAGTATATAGGAATACAAAAGATTTCTTTTATTACAATCACTTCCCAGACATATTCTCATTGTAAATTCCTATCATTATTGGTCACATTAAAATTGTTGATACATAGAATTTAAACCTTTTTCATATTAGTCAAAACATATAGGAATAAAATAGTACATATTTCATTGTTGCTGCAAGTAAATGTTGTATTACGAAGTTCGTCCTCGGAAACCTCGCCACATCCTAGTGGTTCCCCACAGATGTAGGCCTAGCCCAATACTGCAACTGGGTGAAAGGAGTATAATAACACCCATTACTGTGACGAGTGATGTCCAACATCAGGTGATCATTGCTGAAGCTAGTGCTGCTCTCGTTACTATAAATCTTGTGAGCCCCATTCAGCTTGATCTTGACCGTGTACTTGGTGTCTGGCAGCAAGGTGATGTTTTTCCCATCAACAACCATAGGAACATCAAATTCACATCCAAACTTGACTTTCTTACTGAAGGTCACCGCCATAGGAGGGTCATTGCCAGTGGAGCTGTCAGGATCATCAGGGTTGGCTACCTTGGTTATGGTCGTTGTGCAGTCAACTTTGTAGGTCCAGCTTTTGGGAGTTTTATCTGGACGATCTTTAGAAGCACATTTCCATGACAAAAATTCAATGGGGTTGTCTTTCGTTAGAAGGGTAAATTCATAGTTTTGATTATAACCAGTGCCATGTAACCGCATTTCAGTCAGTATAAATTCTTTATGTTCCATCCTTTGCAATGTTTTTCTAGGTTCGATTTCATTTGAAAAGTCACCAACAGAAATAGGTCTCTCTTCCCTCCCGATAGCCTGACACACAGCAAAACCTTCATCCGAAGAGAGGACATTCGTAGTTGCCACTTCCTTGCAGAACTGATCACCAGTCAATGTACAAAGTCTTAAGTGTTTGGTTAAGCCTGATATTTGGTGTCGCAACACCTTTCCGTCGTCCGAGTTGGCTGGAACAAATGAAGATTAAAATTAGTGCTAATTTGTTCATCTATTTCAAAGAGCAAGATTTCAATTTTGTTTATTTTGTTGAGATTGGATGTAAAAGAATTATTTTAAAGCAGGAGAAACCACCACTACCAAGAAAATTAATTACCAACAATGTCTGATTCAAATAAATGCAGAAGCCAAATGTGGAAAAAACCGCTGGATCAAGAGGATCTATGCATAATCTTTACATAATTTTTTTACATAGTTCAAAAGCCTTTAACTTTTTATTTGATACACAAATGTCACCTGTAATACATCGACTAGTGAATGCTAATCTCCATCCGTCAATGTGATAAACGAGGCAGTGGAGGTAGTGGGAAGGGGCAGAAAGTAAACTTGCGCTTCTGGACTATCAGTCTCTTGACTGCACCTGCATTGTTTCCACTTATAAAAAGTTCACATTTTTATAATGCAAACCGTGTTTATTTCGGCATTTGTGCACTAAATTACCCACTCCGCCGTCTGGGTATTTTGCTTCAACCGATGTCCGAATAAAATGCTCACTCCGAGATGTGGGTATTCCGCATTGTCCATGTCGCGGAGTGGGTAAAAATTTCCGACATTGTCCAAATTCAGCAATTGAGTGTAACGCCACTAATTTTTGCCCAGTGTGGAAGCGGCTATAGTTTAACATTAATCTTTTGAAAAATTATAAAAATTAAATTTTTAAGTTTATTGGAGTTATGTTTGTGCAACTCTATTATTGTGCAACATTAGAGAAATATATTTCTTAGAAGAAGTCAAATTTAAAATTATTGAGAAAATACAATGCAAAAATAACATTACAGTATAAATTTTACCATAAAATTACTTTTACATTTAATCTTCTTTTCCCGCGTGAAAAGTTATCAATTTTACTTTTACGTTTTTTTACATAATAATTATGTTATTTTAAAATTGTGTAATGATTAGGAATGCATCGTCAAGCGGTTCTCTACAATCTCCGTCTGATGATGTGATTGAACTAGCAGCAGAGATATTAAGGCGAGGACAGGAAGTAAGCTTGTACCTCTGAACTATCAGTCTTTTGACTGCACCTGTATTTTTACGTTCACTGTTTAACAATTAAAGTATTCATAGCCTACATAAGTATACAATACTAAGTATACAATACAAATTCACTTTTTTTGCATCAAAAAATTTTGTCAGATTAATCCTTAAAAAAAAATCCAAGCCTTCAAAACCTTTGTTTTTCACTTTGAAAATTTTTCCGCTTAAGTATTTGTATGTTTTAAAGTTATAAAATATTTTTACAGTCAAGGCGACAGCATGGACTTTTTTGGAACTTCCTACAGATCAAAATTAAGAACTGCCAAAAACTTTCCAGGCCCAAAATTAGAAAACACTTTCTTTACTAAGTTTTGTTTTTGTGGCACCAAGAATGTTTAATTAAATAGAAAATAATATAAAAAATGCCTTCAACCTAAAAATATTTTCAAAACGTTTGTAGAAATGGCTTTTTGCACAATCAAACTTCACTTTTCTTACTGAAATACAAGTTTAATACAATTTCAATAAGTTTATGTACACATAGTTTTCTTTTCTTGAGAAAAAAATCAGCAGCAAGAAGCATATATTTTTAGAAGTGTTTGTCTTTAATTTTAATCACCAGGAAAAAGTTTTGTTATTATTTATTTTCTATGTTAAAGTAATCGTCTAAGGGCTTTTTTTAGTTTAAAATTAGATAATGTTCAATGGAGCCTCCATTCTGGCTAAGCCTTGGAGGTCCTGAATTTTCACAAATATTTGTTTTAGATGTATCATTGTATTTCAAGGTATGGCTTTTCAATATTTTAAAATTTATTTCAATTTTATCTTGTTTAAGTTGACAACAGTTTGATTTTCCTTTTCTTTTTGCAAAAATATTATTTTAAGCACATAGTATAGTTATTAAAGTCATGCCTTGGTAAATGAAATGGTTTTTCATTGTAAATATGTACATTGTAAACCTGTGTAATTGAAAGTAGGAAAATAAACTTATTTCTTATTTCCTATTTTCAGACCTCTAATATTATCCATTAAACGTCGTTAAATATTCACAACCAGTTGCTAAAAAATTTAAATTAATTAGTTATTAATTGTGGCCATTTTCAATTTATTAAGATTTTTCTTAATTCAGAATGGCCATCAAGCTTTTCATTCCATATAAACAATAGCGTACTGAATGCATAAATATTATTATTTTAGTTTGCTTTTGTACATTTAAAAATGAGAAGACGACAAAGGTGATGAATAAATACAATCATTAATACGAAAGAAAACACAGCCCTTTTATTATAATCACTTATACACATTCCCACAAAAATGACTTAATGTTATCGTACATATTAAAAAGATAATACTTTCATCGGCATTTTAAAATCAAAACTGTCACAACAACTAGGCCTAAACAATTTTTATTAATTTCATTAGATTTTGATAAAACGGTGGTAACATGTATCACATCCATCTAACTGATAAAAAGTGCCTTTGTTAATTAAATCAGTAATGAGTTTTGCAGTATAAACAAAGTTGTTAGGAAAACAACTTTACAATTTTGAACAAAATTGTTTGTACTTACAAATTGACTTTTATTTCATTTTTAATTGAATTGAATTTGTAAAATATTATCTTCTTGTCATACTATGGGAGATGAGTAATTACAGCTGTTTAAGAACTCAACTACTGTTCCTGTGTGCAGTTACACTGAAATGCTAGCAGCATCGGCAAGTGTGATCTGCTGATACGACAACAGTGTACCACGGGACCTTGGATGAGCAATGGTCTGATAAAAAAAACATCGGTCTTTACATTTATGTAGTTCAAATTTGATAACATAAAATTTTGAATTTTAATAATGATAACATTGATGTTAGTATACCTAATAAGTTATAAAAATATGTCAACTTCAGATAAATTGGTTGTAATAAGAAATACTTTTTTAACATCATTGTTGAATAAATATAAAAATGAAAACCATTTTGAAATTGTCATATCATTAAATTACTTTCAATTTATATTATTCATCTTTCATTGTGATCACTCCACATTCTAGTGGTTCCCCACAGTTGTGGTTCTGTACTGCAACTTGGTGAAAGGGGTCGAATAATAACCACTATCATGGGTGATGTCCAACGCCAAATGATCATTGCTGTAGCGGCCACTGCTTTTGTTATAATACCGCTTGTGACTCCCAACCATCTTGATCTTGACAGTGTACTTGGTATCTGGCAGCAAGGTGATGTTTTTCCCATCAACAACAAGAGGAATTTTAATCTGTGCTCCAAACTTAACATTCTCATCACTGAAGGTCACAGTTGTGGGAGGGTCATTGGAGGAGCTGTCAGGCTTGTGAGGGTTGGCTACCTTGGTTATGGTCACTGTACATTCAACTTTGTAGGTCCAGTTTTTGGGAGTCTGGTCAGGGCGATCTTGAGATACACACACCAATGGCAACAATACAATGGGACTGTCTTTTGTAAGTAGAGTCAAGTTATAAATCCCAATACTATCAGTGTGACTATGATTCATTGCAGTCAGTGTTAATTCCTCTTTCTTTGCAGTCAGTGTAAATTCCTCTTTGACTTTAATACTTTGCAATATTTTTCTAGGCTCAATTTCATTGGAGAAATCATTGAGAGATTGAGGCTGTTCTCTCCTCCCAACAGATTGACAAACTGCCCCAATTTCTTCCCTGGAGAGGACATCAGTAGTTGCGACCTCCCCGCAGAACTGATCCGCAGTCAACGTGCAGAGTCTTAAGTGTTTGGTCAAGCCGGAGATTTGGTGGCGCAACACCTGGCCGTCCTCAGAGTTGGCTGGAATCAATCGAAGATAACATAACAGTGAGCTGATGTGATTAATCGACTTTAAAGAGCAAAACAATAAATAAATTTTGTTTTATTAAGGATAGGATGCAAGAAAATTATTTAATACCAGGAGGGACTGCCACTACCAACAAAATGAGATACCATTAATGGCTGATTTAAACAAATGCATAAGTGAAATGAGAAATAATACATTTCATAACATGAAGTACCTATCATGCCTGAAGTTTACATAAAATTTATTTACGCACATCAAAACCTTCATGTTTATTTGATACACCTGCAGACAACTGTCACCTATAGCATCGTCAGGCGATTATCCACAATCTCCGTATGTTTTGATGTGATTGAGTGGCCGTGGAGGTAGTGAGGTGGGGACTGGAAGTAAACTTGTGCCTCCGAACTATCAGTCTCGTGATTGCAACTGCACTTGTTTACTATTAATCGTTCACTGTTTATCAATGAAAACTGTTTACAGCTTTTTTAGCCAGTAAACATTGGCAAATATTCATAATCAGATCCCGCAAAAATCCAAACTGTGAACTGCAGCCAATTTCACTTCATCCAAATTTTTCTAAATTTGGACTGGCCGTCCTGCTTTTTATTACATACTAGCTGTGTACCCGTTCTTCGCACGGGGTGGGTATACAGTTTATTAAACGAATGATATTAGTGATTTCACAAATTCAATATATAACCTTCAGTTGGTTCATTCCAATGTATCAGCCTTCATTATGATGACAGGCTGACCTGGAATGTGCACATTGACGAGCTGTGCAGAAAACTCTCTCGAGTCAATTTTCTTCTCAGGAAGCTCAAGTTACTTGTGACGCAGGAATATCTGGTGCTGGCTTATTTCGGACTCTTTCACTGTCATCTTAGCTATGGACTATGAAGTGTATCGACTTAGACTGGTCGATACTTAAACTTACTCACAGTTCCTTACTAGTAGGAGTTAGGTAAAAGTTAAAATAAAACACCGTTTTAAGTAACAAACATGGTGGAGGGTAGTGACAGGGCCGTGGTCGGAAGAGAACTGATGGTGGGAAATGCAGTCGGTTTCGGTTACGACCGACCCGTGAGGAGAGGTGGCGTGATCGGGATCCACCAATAGGATTTATTTATACCAATCATACGATAGACAGGATTCACAGACATACGACCGACCCGCGCATAGAGTAATACAACGTATCTTTAACAACACAAGGAGTTACAAAACGTCAGTTATATATATATGTATATCACACCTCCCTACTTAAAATTGGAATTCTGATAAAAATTGTAAATTGTATAAATTATTTTAAACTAAAAAAAAATCACAGAAATTAGATTAAATTGAAATTACACAATAGCAATATCAAAATACAAATAACACGTGTACTTAAGTTTTAACAATACCATAGAATTACATAACACACAAAAACAACATCCTAAATAACAATTTAATTGTGTTACAAATCCAACCTTTCAGTGGGTTTTCTATTTCTTTCTGGATAACGCCGCACAATGGGCTCAGCTGTTCTTGGTCTAGGTGGAGAGGGAGAAGGAACAGCTGGGCTAGGTATTTTGGGCGAAGAGTGACGTGGCGGAGGGGTATGACGTGTGCGGAGAGGGGACGTGCCGCCAGTGTCCGGCCTCGTGACGTCAGCTTCCGCCAGCTGTGGCTGTACTGCCGGGCTCCAGGGCGCACCACGTGACTCACCTGTAGGCGTGGTCGCCGCGGCTGCATGGCCGTCTGCGCCGAATGCTTGGGAAGGAGGGGTGTCAATAGGGATCAGCTGATCTACATGGCGTTTCCATACAATGCCGGAATCTAAAGTAACGGTATACATTGTTGGACTCAATTGTTGCAAAATAGTACCTTCTATCCATTTACCTTTAGATCTGTAATCCCTTACTAGAACTAACTGATTAGCAACAAAACATTTAAGTTTACTACCTCCAGCATACTTCTTTTGTTTGTTTTGCCGTTCTTCAACACATGAAGTTACATCAGGTCTTAATAGGTCTAATCGAGTTCTTAAGTTGCGATTAAACATTAGCTTTGCTGGTGTCTCGTTTGTTGTTAAATGCACAGAGTTTCGATAATCAAATAATATCCTGCTTAAAGCTAGTGAGACATCAACATTTTCACGGAAAGCACATTTTAATTTATTCTTAGCATATCTTACAGAGTTTTCCGCCTGACCGTTAGACTGGGGGTGATAGGGCGCTGAAGTAGTATGTTTAATACCGTTAGACTTAAGAAAATCGCCAAATTCAACTGAACTGAATGGAGGTCCGTTATCACTATGTACTGTGATAGGTAACCCAAATCTAGCAAAAAGACTTCTTAGGTTATTAATAGTTACCTTGGCTGAGGTTGAGTTTGTTTCAAACACTTCCAGCCACTTTGTATACGCATCAACTACTATGAGATAAGTTTTCCCCTTGAAAGGTCCCAAAAAATCTAAATGCAATCTTTCCCACGGTCTGCTGGGATAGTGCCAGTTATGTAGTTCTACCTTAGCTGGATTCGCTCTTTCTAAGAGACAGGGAGAACAGCTGTTAGCAAGTGCCTCTATGTCATGATCAATATTAGGCCACCACATGTATGACCTTGCCACGCTTTTCATTTTAACTATCCCCATATGACTCGAATGCAATTCTTTCAAAACATGAGCTCGTAACTTAGCTGGAATAACTACTTTATATCCCCACATTAGCACTCCTTGCTCAACAGCCAGTTCTACCTTCCTCTGAAAATACGGTAACAATTGTTGACAATCATTTGGAAGAGTGTTAGGCCAACCATACATCACATAGCCTAAAACCTTATTCAAAATTGGATCTTTCTGAGTTTCTAACCTTACATCCTCACAAGTTACAGGAAATGAACTCTCCTCAATACACTGTAAATAGGTACCAACCCACAACAATTTATCTTCACTAGGATGCTTAACATCCAATGGTAATCTAGACAATGCATCTGCACTGTTCACATTAGACTTCACATACTGAATATCATAATTGTATCCAGACAAGAATAAAGCGTATCTTTGCAAACGACTAGCAGCAAATACAGGCAATCCCTTTTTAGGGCCGAAAATGCTAACTAAAGGTTTGTGATCACATTTCAAGGTAAAGTGTTTACCAAACAAATACTGATGGTATTTGCGTACACCATACACGACCGCCAATGCTTCCTTATCTATTTGACTATAATTTTTCTCAGCTGGAGACAGGGTACGAGAGCTATAGGAAACCGGTCTTTCTCTGCCTTCCTTGTCAATTATACTAAGCACACAGCCTATACCCACACTACTCGCATCTACTGTCAACAAGGTTGGAGCTTGAGTATCATAATGCGCTAACACAGGCGCTGAGCTGAGCAACTGCTTGACTTGATTAAATGCCGTTACGCAATTATTGTCAAAATTAAAAGCTACATCTTTCTTTAAGAGGTTGTACAATGGATACAAAACGCTCGACAAATTGGGTACAAATCTACCATAATATATGACTAAGCCTATAAAAGACTTTACTTCCGTGACATTACGTGGAATTGGCGCATCCATGATGGCCTTGACCTTAGATGGTGCGGTGTGTAGACCGTTTTTGTCGATGATAAACCCCAAATACTCCAAACTTGATTGAAAGAATTTACATTTTTCTGATTTAACTGTTAGTCCAACTTCTTTAAGTCGTTTCAAAACTTCTCTTAAAGTTTCCAAATGAGAACTATTGTCACAATTGGAGACAAGGATATCATCGAGAAAAACAGCCACACTAGGCAAACCTTGTAATACTTGTTCTATTTTTCTCTGAAAAATACCTGGTGCTGACGCAATACCATATGGCATACGCTTATAGGAGAATAATCCCTTATGAGTGCTTATTGTACAAAGCCGTTGCGCTTCTTCATCAAGCTTTAATTGCATGTAAGCCTGACTGAGATCGATTTTACTGTAAAAATCGCCCTTCTGTATATCATTAAACAAATCTTCGATTCTTGGAAGTGGATAGCGATCAATTTCTAGATACTGGTTCAGCGTAACTTTAAAATCCCCGCAAATTCTTAGGCTACCATCTTTTTTCAGTATAGGTACAATAGGCGTAGCCCACTCTGAACTTTTAACAGGACACAAAATATCCTCATCAACTAATCTAGATAACTCCTTTTCTACCTTTGCCTTCAACGTAAAAGGAAGAGGTCTCGGTTTACAATATTTGGGTACACTATGTTCTTTCATGTGAATCTTAACAGGATCACTTTTATACTGCCCTAGTTTGTCTGTAAAGACTTCTGGGAACTCACAGATTAATTGTTTTACTTGTTTCTCAAAGTGGTTACCTTGATTTAAATCGTTATTACATTTAGTGACATACAAAGTATTTGACTTAAAAGAGATTTCAACATTTAGAGCTGATAACCAGTCTCGACCCATTAATGGATGTGAACCATTTTTAATGACATACAACTCTAGGTCATTTGCATTAGTTCCCTGGTACGATACATTTACCTTAATTTTTCCTACCGGTTCAATAGGTACATCAGTGTACGAACGAAGTGATAAATCACTTGGAATCAACTCATGGGTTTTGAAATTATCATGGAAAAAATTTTCACTTATGACACTTACTGAAGCGCCAGTATCAACTTCAAAATCAAGCATTTGATCTTCAACATTAACAGAAATTTTAACAGGTTCAACTCTCAACTTATTTAAATTTTTTACTGGCTCAGGACTGAGTTTAAAGAGATTTGACACATCATATACTTCATCATTAGCTTGATCAGTTTCATCAGTACCCACATAATTATGCCGTTTAGAATAAGCCTTATGAGGTTTAGCAACATTCTGAGTGTTCTTAGATCTAGCATACAAACGTGAACGACATACCTTAGCTAGATGATTGCGCTTACCGCAATTATGACACACACAACCGTGAAAACGACACGATTTGCTCATATGGCCACTCTGACCACAACAATAACACTTCACATTAGCACTTCCACTCGTATTGGGTTGAGACTGTGAGGTGGAGCCGCCTGCTGCTGTGCTGCCGCCGTAATGCCGCTGTGCCGCCGCTGTGTCACCGCCATGCCGCCGCTGAGTCGCTGCTGTGTCCCCGCCGGGCCGCCGCTGCGCTGCCTGGCCGCCGCCGTGACGCCGCTGGGCCGCCAACCGTTGTACTCTGCCGCCGTGCTGGTGGTGAGACGCCCCCATCAGACTCGCTGCATTTTTCTCTGCTGCCTCAAGAGATGTAATGAGCTTAACCGCCTTATCAAAGGTTAAGTCAGATTCCGCCAATAACTTCTGTTTGAAGGTCTCGTTTCGGATACCACTCACTAATCTGTCCCTCAGATAATCATTTAGGTTTGAGCCAAATTCACAGTGAGTCGACAGCTTCTTTAAGTTAGCGACATAATCCGCAATAGATTCGTGCTCTAATTGATTTCTCAAACTGAACTTATAACGTTCTGCTATTAGGTTAGGTTTCGGGTACAGATGATTTTTAATTAATTTTACAAGGTCATCATAGGTCTTTGATGTTGGTTTGTCCGGTGTGCACAGATCACGCAATAATGAAAATGTTTTAACTCCTACCACTGTGAGAAAAGTACTAACCTTTTTGGTCTTATCGTCAATGCCGTTACAAGATAAAAACAGTTCAAAACGTTCAATATAGGAGTCCCACGATTCGACATTAGAATCGAACTCACCAATGTTTCCGATAATCGACATCTTCTTTCTTGATTCTTCTTTCGCAAATGGCAATTCCTCCCACATAAAATTTATAAATCACTAGACGTAATTTATACAATCCACACGGCCTAGGCGCTGACAAGCCTTCAACAATACAATGAAAAGTCACAAAATTAACGTTGGCGCTATCCAGCCACATTCACCGGCGCTATCAAGCCGAAGTCCCGAAACTTGTGAAATAACGAACAAAATTACATCGCACAGGTCCAACTCGTCGCCACTGAAGTGTATCGACTTAGACTGGTCGATACTTAAACTTACTCACAGTTCCTTACTAGTAGGAGTTAGGTAAAAGTTAAAATAAAACACCGTTTTAAGTAACAAACATGGTGGAGGGTAGTGACAGGGCCGTGGTCGGAAGAGAACTGATGGTGGGAAATGCAGTCGGTTTCGGTTACGACCGACCCGTGAGGAGAGGTGGCGTGATCGGGATCCACCAATAGGATTTATTTATACCAATCATACGATAGACAGGATTCACAGACATACGACCGACCCGCGCATAGAGTAATACAACGTATCTTTAACAACACAAGGAGTTACAAAACGTCAGTTATATATATATGTATATCACAGACTACTCTTGTGGGGACATGCCCCTAATGCTAAGAGAGTTCTGCTCATGCAAAAGACGGCTGTCAGAATTCTCACGTCAAGTGGCCGGCGTGACCACTGTAGGCCTATATTTGAACAGCTTGGCATTCTTACCATCTATAGCCAATTTATTCTTGACTGCCTTCTGTCTGTACGATCCGATCCAGATTTGCAAAATAACTTAAGAGAGCAGTGCCATAACCACAACTTGCGCTCCAGGAAGAATATTGACATACCAAGATGCAGGCTTAGCAAGACGAATGACAGCTTTCCAGTGTTGGCCTACAAGCTGTACAACAGGCTGCCCATTCAGATCAGGGAACTTGAGCCCACTCCCTTTAAAAGCAGGCTGAAGAAGTGGTTGAAGAGAAAGTGCTTTTATTCCGTGGAGGAGTACTTTGCCACTAACATGGACATATGAACCCGGCCGCCACAACATGTATATAATGTAAATAGTAATGTAAATATTAGTTTATTTTATCTTTTGAGTGATGAAAATGACAAGATCTACCCAGAAAACTGGTCAACGATCGCCAGGATATGTATGTATGTATGTATGTATCTAGATATCAAGTTTTATGCTTAATAGCTACCAGGTGCATTTGTTAAAATCTTGTTAAATCCTTTCTCATTTAGTCTAGAAGTTATTTCTATGAATGATTTTGTTGCAGTTTGATTAAACATGTATATTCGTATGGTGATTTACTCTATAGTTCTATGAGTATAAACTGATTGGGTGTGACGATAGCTATATGCCAAATGCAATGTATTCCACCCCTGCATCTTGTTTTACCCATGAAAAATATGTACAGACATGTATAATATTAAATCTAAATTCAAACTTAGTTAAAATTTTAATTCCCAAACCAAGTAAAACAACGCAACATCAGTCAGTATAGGCACCGTACCGCAGTGTAGATATTAGGTTTACTTAATTTAATTTCTTTGTCTTTAGACTTTACCTTTTTACCTAAAACCTCATGTGTTGCCAATGTATACAAAACCGAATGAATAGTGACATTCCATGTTAAAAAGTTATGTCAAAAAACGGAGAAAAATTAAGCATTGATGATAGGATTACTTTTCCTTATTGCCACGGGAAGCGCTTTTTGTACCTTCTAAATGTCAAAATAAGTATATTTGTTTGTTTACACAAAATGAAAAACAATAACAAACTTCTGCAAATATGTACTTAAACTATCTGATTCCATTCAACCAATCAGCACGATCCTTGAATGAAAATTACAGTGGCACTATGAGTGTTTTTTTTCTGAGCGACTTTCTCACTTCTTTATAAGAACTTAACTCATTACATTTGTAAGAACTCAAGTTCAAGCATTAATATTGCCCCTTCTATACCCGAACTACTTGAAAGATTGAGCAATTTATAAACCTTCATTTTAGAACGTACAATGAAAGCTAAATTGGGAACTAAAATTTGTTTGTAATGATAATAAAAAATATTTTAAGATTTAAGGGTCAAAACTCGTTTTATAATAATTTCTATAAATTATTTTAATATTCGTATTTAGAACCAAGAATTAGTTGACTTTATTCACTGTATTTAGGCCAGTGAAAAGTTAAAGGGCTAGATATGAAAGAGTCTGTATTTAAAATTTTAAGTGTTGCCATCTGTGGTGAAAATGACAAACTGTCTAATCCAGCTGATTAAAGAGCATAGATAAAAAGGTAGAATTAAATATTCCTATAAGATTAACATTGAATATTTCTTTTACTATAAGGCAATGCCTTTTTGACAAACGATGCTTTAGAGCAGCTAAAATCGTTCTAATTGCAACATTTAACAATAATAAAAATTTTCATATCATTTACTAATGCCCTTGTCGTGTGAAAAGAGATTAAAGATTGATATTTTAGCACAACTTGGCTACTTTGACATACTATGGGGCAAAGCCCTAAGGTCGCTAAGTTAATTAAAGTTGTAATGAACCTTCACACCACTCTAGTCTATGACATGAAAAAAATTTAGACCCCTAGGTAAAGTCGTTATCCAGTGAAAAGAGGACAAAATAGGAACCATGAGCGTTACAGACAGAATGACAAAGAGACAGACAGACAGAGGGAAAGAAATTTAGATGACACCAATTTTGAATTCTGCGATGCATAAAAAGTAAAAATAACCAAAGATTTCAAAATTCTAAGCAACATACAGGCAAAACTCTAATTTTATTAATATAGATAAACAAAAACATACTGTATACTTAAATTTTATTTTTTTATATTCTATTTTACTTTCATACATTAAAAAATAAGAATATATGCAAAAGGCTTAAAATAAACACGGTAATAAAGACAAAGAAAAAAGGTTTATTTTATTACAATCACACATACATAGGCTAATCATTAATCTCATAATACTTACTGTATTATGAGATTAGATTTATGAATCTCAACATTTAGATTTAATGTGCTGAGTGAGTGGCTGGAGTTATACAGCAAACTTTAATTTTAGTTTTAACTAGCTGTGTACCCGTTCTTCGCACGGGGTGTGTGTACAGTTTATTAAACGAATGATATTAGTGATTTCACAAATTCAATATATAACCTTCAGTTGGTTCATACTAACGTATCTAAATATCAAGTTTTATGCTTAATAGCTACCAGGTACATTTGTCAAAATCTTGTTAAATCCATTTCTCATTTAGTCTAGAAGTTATTTCTAATGATTTTGTTGCAGTTTGATAAAACATTTATATTTGTATGGTGATTTACTTTATAGTTCTATGAGTATAAACTCATAGACGATCTAAGAAAACTCAGACTTGTAAAAAAATATTATAGATTCTTATGAAATCTAATATTGAATCCTTGATTGGGTGTGACGATAGCTATATGCCAAATCCAATGTATTCCACCCCTGCATCTTGTTCTACCCATGAAAGATATGTACAGACATGTACAATATTAAATCTAAATTCAAAATTAGTTAAAAGTTTAATTCCCAAACCAAGTAAAACAACGCAACATCTGTCAGTAACGTATAGGCACCGCACCGCAGTGTAGATATTAGGTGTACTTAATTCAATTTTTTTGTCTTTAGTAGACTTTACCTTTTTACCTAAAACCTCATGTGTTGCCAATGTATACAAAACCGAATAAATTGTGACATCCCATGTTAAAAAGTTATGTCGAAAAACGGAGAAAAATTAAGCATTGATGGTGGGATTACTTTTCCTTATTGCCACGGGAAGCGCTCTTTTTACCTTCTAAATGTCAAAATAAGTATATTTGTTTGTTTACACAAAATAAAAAACAATAACAAACTTCTGCAAATATGTTCTTAAACCATCTGATTCCATTCAACCAATCAGCATGATCCTTGAATGAAAATTACTGTGGTACTATGAGTGTTTTTTGAGCGACTTTCTCACTTCTTCATAAGAACCCTTCTCATTAAGTTCTTACACATTAATACTGCCCCATATATACCCGAACTACTTGAAAGATTGAGCAATTTATAAACCTCATTGGTATTAACTACATATTGTGTTTGATGAAATAAACCTCTTTTTGTCAGAACGTGCAATGAAAGCTAAATTGGGAACTAAAATTAGTTTGTAATGATAATAAGAAACATTTTGAGATTTAAGGGTCAAAACTCGTTTTGTAATAATTTCCATAAATTATTTTAATATTCATATTTAGAACCAAGAATTAGTTGACTTTATTCACTGTATTTAGGCCAGTGAAAAGTTAAAGGGTTAGATATGAAAGAGTCTGTATTTAAAATTTTAAGTGTTGCCATCTGTGGTGAAAATGACAAACTGTCTAATCCAGCTGATTAAACAGCATAGATAAAAAGGTAGAATTAAATATTCCCATAAGATTAACATTGAATATTTCTTTTACTATAAGGCAGAGCCTTTTTGACGAACGATGCTTTAGAGCAGCTAAATAGTTCTAATTGCAACATTTAACAATAATAAAAATTTTCATATCATTTACTAAAGCCCTTGTCGTGTGAAAAGAGATTAAAGATTGGTATTTTAGCACAACTTGGCTACTTTGACATACTATGGGGCAAAGCCCTAAGGTCGCTAAGTCAATTAAAGTTGTAATGAACCTTCACACCACTCTAGTCTATGACATGAAAAAAATTTAGACCCTTAGGTAAAGTCGTTATCCAGTGAAAAGAGGACAAAATAGGACCCATGAGCGTTACAGACAGAGTGACAGAGAGAGAGACAGACAGACAGAGGGAAAGAAATTTAGATGACACCGATTTTGGATTCTGTGATGCATAAAAAGTAAAAATAACCAAAAATTTCAAAATTCTAAGCAACGTACAGACAAAACTCTAATTTTATTAATATAGATTTTTCCTCTTTGTTGACTGACTATTAATTTGAACTCTGTTCCACACACAGGTCCGCCTATGTGGGACATTTCCAAACATTACTGTAATATTATTTGTAAAAATTATTTTGGAATAAAGATATTATTTCATTTTTTATTTCATTCACTTTCTGTCTACATTGTGTTGCCCAACATTGCTGGCGTGCAGTTCGCTACCGTGTGTTCTCTTTTGATTAGTGCAGTGTATGGTTTCATTTTCAGTTTTTGTGCTATGTTATGACTGCTTTCACGGTTTTCCGTTTAAGCTTAATGCTTTTATTTGTGTTTTAGCGAATTCCCCTATAGGGAATACGCTATTGGTAGTAGCCATGGAAAGACCTAAGCCTGGGACCTTGTTACTTTTTTGTTTTGAGGTTCCCAGAAGCCAGAAACACCATTAGTTCATTTGCATAGTGTGTGTGCCCTTGGTACAGATAACTTTTGAAAGTTATCTCTGATTTTGATGAAATTTGCTATGACGGTGTAGGACGAGGTCTATTTTCATGAGTTCACAAACCAGCATTATTGGGTTATGGAACAGGGATTTTATGAGTTTTTAAAAGGGTCCAAAATGGGGTTTTGGCATTTTTTACCTTACTTTTTAAAATCCAACAATTTTAACATAAACCATTTAAAGAGCTTGAAAAATCAAACAATTCAGTATTTTGAATTTTTAACTTATCTTAACAGGTTATGGAGAAAATCCAAAAATAGGTTTTCCACGTTATTCTTATGGAGAATTAAAAGTCGTCTTCACCTTTGGGCTAGTAGCCCATTGTTGCGCAGTCGTCAATGTTAACTATACGGATTTTAACTTATACAAAACATGGTATTTTATTCCCCTGTTTCAAACGTTGTTTTTACACCGATTTTCTTTAAACTTAGTAAGTGTTTAGTTGAATAGTTAAATTAGGTCCCTCATACCTAAACATTTTGAAAATTTAACAAATATTACTCTCTGTGACGTCGCAAAGTAACTCGATTGTCCTTTATTTAAAAATTTTTTTTACTTATACCCAGTGGTGGCCGGTGGTTAGGGACGGCGGGAGGAGCTCTTATCCTTATTTTATTTATATTTATGCCCGTGAAGATAAGTAAGGTCTGCTTCAGGAAAAGGTTATCTCTTGTGTCAGTAAACTATAGCTAGTCTATGAAACAGGTACAATTCGTTCACAAAGTTGAATTGAATTGCAATAAACAAATTTGAATCACAATTGCTGACAAAAAGTCATCTCTGTTGTACATAACTGATAATTAATTGCAGAGTTATCAGTTATGTACAACATAGATGACTTTTTCAAGTCAAAAAAATGTTACAACTTTATTCAGTTGATATAAATCCGTTTCAGTGCAAAGGCCTACTTCTTTTTCGAGACATTTATTTGTTTTTTAATTGAGGAAACAAATCATGCTGAAATAGTTTTTCCACGGACAGGTGTTCTAAGAACTGAAAGGGGTCAACTAGCCCGGATGTTAAGACGTCACACACTTCCTTTGCGACAATATGTTTCCGGTCTTTAAACGCTATTGTTCACACTGGACTGATCCAGTTCAGGGGAGTTTCTTATTTTTTGTCTTTCATTAAATTCGTTATAGTAGTTGAAAGCCTTAATACAATCAATTGTTTTATGTTGAAATTGACTGTGAAGGACACATCACAATGTGGGAGTATTATGCTAAAAGAAATCCAGCCAAAAAAGAAATTCTGCATCTCAAGAAATTTTGTAAACCTATAGATTTAATGTCGCAAATCGAATGTCGATCCTTCCAAGTACTTCAAATTCTATACACGCATTAATGTGTTTTGTCAATCATATTATATTTCCTAACTTTGTCGTTCAAATGTTTAGTGTCTGAAATACCACCAACAGTTTAAGGCGCGATTCTGAAACCCTATTATTAGGTAAGTGTTAAAGAAAACCCAGTGTTTAATATCACAGCCACAGAGCCAATTGGCCCAATTCTATAAATTTCTAAAACACTTTTAATTAAAACTATTTTTGTTTTTTGTTTGATTTTGTATTTGATTAATAACTGAATTGGGCATGGGAAGCCACAGATTCTTCAAAGTAATTCTGATAGTCAATGTTTTTTATTTGTTCTATTACCTACTACACGGTTTACCTGGTGTAAATGTTGCTCATCTCCAACATCACCCATTTCACTATCACTCATTTACCTTTCCACACAAACCTATTTAATCCACTATTTCAACACAACACACACCAACACGTACAACATTACACACAACAGAACCCAGACGGAATCGCGAAGTAACTGACAGTCACATTTTTGGCACCGCTCGGTTGGTAGCAGTGGCGCGCGCAACCTAGGGAGCCTACTCCCTATAGTTTGACATTTTGATAGTTCGACGCTCTCAAAGTCCACAAAGTGTCTAACTATCGAGGTTCTACTGTAATAATTTGTTTACTTATTTTGTGTCCTGGATAGCAGGTCCAAACACATTCACTTCTGGTGGCATACACTTCCGTCCAGAACAGTATATTTTAGTTGTTTGAGAACGTCAATTTGATATAATGTTGAATGATACAGTAGATAAGGAAACAATGTTTTCGGTGAAACACGGCTAGTTAAAGCAATGTTGAGAAAAAAATGGCCGGTTAAAAAGATGTTGTTTTTCTGCTAGGGTAGGCCGGTTAAAGCGGAGACCGGTTAAAAGGTCTTTGGTTAAGAGGGAGTCTACTGTATAATGAAAATCCTGTAATACAAGCTGAAACATTTTACTGCCCATAAAAATCATTGTTTTTATTAAATTATGCCTTTTTTGTGGAAGGTATTACTTATGTATTAATTATTACACTTTTTGCTGTATTTTTTAGAAATTACTTAAAACATAGCAACGATTTTTTCACAATTTTATGCTTTATTTTTGTATAAAAACTATAAATAATAACAATAATAATAGATTACCCTGGGATCTAAAATGTTGTGGCTGCCGCTTATTCTTGTTTGCTTAAAGAATTAAGATGTGGTCAGAATTATTTAAAATTTAGTATCAAATTTATCAGTGAAGTGAGACGGATTGTAATATGTAGTCTGTTCTGAATTAACAGTAAAAATAAAAAATCTAACACAGTTTTAGCGCTCGCCACTACGGTAAATCAGGCCGGCAGCTGCCATCTTCTCGTACGCCAGTGAAAAATGGCTCGCGCCTGACGTGCTCCATCTATTGGTCTTACGTAATCGTTGGTTTAACCATAGAATGTCACAATTTAATAATCCACATGTTGTATAGTATTTACATGATTAACAGGATATAACTATTTACCAAACTAACCAAATTCCATGAGGATCAAAACTTAAAAAAATAATAATAATAAAATAACACAATGTTCTTAAATGTTACCAGTTAATAGTACATGTACTGCATTCTGTTGTATACATTCGATTTATAATACATAAGTTTAGGTACATTTCTATAAAAAATATCTTGTCCATAAGAATAACATTTTAACTCGTTGGCTACTGGGGCAGACATAGGCCCTTGGCAGAGCCCCAAAGCATATGGAGAAAGGGAATAGACCTATCTTTCTCCCAGGTAATTAAAGTCATTACGTTCTCCAAAATTTCAGGCCAATTGGTAAAATAGTTTTCACACCCATTCAAGACAAAGATTCATACATTCATTTTTATAGATAGGAGGGATAGAAAATAATCATTTCAAAGTAACAACAGAATATTTTAATTAGATATTTTTTAATTTCACAATTTGATTAAATATTATAGAGTTGTTAATATTTTTGAATTTTTAAAAACATATTCATATATATTGCCCTCATCAAGGAGCCAAGTAAGATGGTTTTATGGGTAAGTTCATATAATGCTGTAAAGTCCTTTTTGGTGGCCACTTCACATCCTAGTGGTTCCCCACAGTTGCAGCTCTGTACTGGAACTTGGTGAAAGGGGCAAACCAATTACTAGTTTCACGAGGGATATCCAACACCAAGTGAACACTGCTGTAGCTGCCACCGATGCTGTGGTAATACATCTTGTGAGCCCCAACCAACTTAATCTTGACCGTATACTGGGTGTCTGGCAGTAAGGTGATGTTTTTCCCATCAACAACCAGAGGAATCTCAAATTCACATCCAAACTTGACATTCTCATCACTGAAGGTCACAGTTATGGGAGGGTCATTGGAGGAGCTGGCAGGCTTGTGAGGGTTGGCTACCTTGGTTATGGTCGTTGTACAGACAACTTTGTAGGTCCAGCTTTTAGGAGTTGTCAGTGGACGATCAGTGGAGGACAATACCAATGGTAACAGTTCAACTGTGTTATTTCCTGTCAGCAGGTTAAAGTCATACAACTTGTTAATTGAATTTTGACAATAGTAACTGCCTACAGTAAAGTGTTTGATACTGTGGAGCATTTTTCTTGGTTCAATAATGTCAGAAAAATCATTGAGGGATTGGGGTTTTTCTTTCAGCACGATGGACTGGCAAATTACACCAATTTCATCCCTTTTCAGTACTTTCGTGGTTGCAACCTCCCCGCTGAACTGTTCATTAGTCAAAGTGCAAAGTCGCAAATGTTTGGTCAAATCGGAGATTTGGTGGCGTAACACCTGTCCATCCTCAGAATTCGCTGGAAACAAAATACGATGATAACCTAAGCAATGGTTTATTTACGTTTTAAAAAACAAAGCAATTTTAAAACAAAAAACTCGCAGACACAAAATACCTCTACAAAAATAACGATGCTAAAACAGGGTGAATAATAATAATCTTAAGAATGAATTTTTTTTTGTTTTTTTTCAAGGATTTACAGAAAATTTACAGGTTTTCATTTGTACATATAATTATTTACAAGATTCAAGACTTACACCAACCGCCTTTTTGAATTATGTACTATCAATATTTATAAAAAAAAGATGTTGGTATATATATTTGTAATAGATGAACTCTAAAATCACTGGATCATTTGCCATGGAACTTGATATTTTTATGGACAATGTCATGGAGAAGGCTTGTAAGCCAATAATTTTTGTATACCCCTCAGGGCTTAGACCCAGGACCGTTACAAATATACCCATGTCAGGTTTTTTGGAGTTTTTCATCTGAGTTGTTTATAAACATAAGTCAATAAATGTGTCTTTATAATGAACTAGCTTACCCAGCATGCTTCACAATGCCAACTTCAGAAATGTTTTGCCCTTCAGGTGAGCTCACTCGCTACACTCACTCCCTATTTTGGTCAGCTCGTTCGCTACTCTCACTTGCCGCAAGTCTATGATATCATCTAGTTTTTTACTACCGATCTCCCCTCAATAATTTAAATGAGAACAGCTGTTTATAAAATTATTGCTCCCCTAAGTAAAAAGTACCAGGGGGAACGAGCTTAAGCTCGGTAAAATTATTACTTTCGTTCTCACACAAAGCTTGTTTGCGCAGCTTCCTTCCTACCTTCACCCTCTTCCTTTTTAGACGAGCTCGTTCGCTTTGCTCACTCGCCAGGCCGAAAGGTGCTGCACTTTGGTATAATTTTCCTAAACTTCAGGTTAAAGATGTAACACATTGGTTTATATCTACAGTTATCAGCTGATTTTTGTTCAATTTAAAAATCTCCATAAGGATAACATGGGAAATTTGATGGGCTCTAGTATGAAAACCGGATTTTTCCCTATGGGACCAGCTCCAATTGATTTCTGGTGGCCAAAACTCCCATATTCAATCAAAAAATAAAAATCCTTGGAGCGAAAAAAAAACTTTGCCCTTACAAACAGAGCTTGTTTTAGAGTATAAGATATGTTAGAATACAAAATTGTTGCTTCCATCAGAATAACATGGTAACTTTGAGGACATCTAAGGCAGGGCCGTCTTTAGGAAATGCGAGGCCTGGAGCAAAATATTTTTGCGAGGCCTTATTTAACGGTGATTGCTGGGAGGTTGTGGGGTATGGAACATACGACAGCATGTGTCCAAGTTATGTCTAGATGTTTTCCGAATGTCTATATATGTAATCAATCCATTAGACCTCTATATCTTTGAAATTATTTGAGTTACAGAAATGAAACTTGGCACAACTATTAATTACAGGATCTCCCTGAACTCCACCCTCTAGCCCTCTACCCTCTTTTTCAGGTATTATTCCTGGACCAAAGACAAGCCAAAATATCATATTTAAAATTTTGTGATTTTAATAAAAATAGTCACGCATATGAGCGGGTTGCCGTGCAAAAAGCGCTGTTGCGGTGCCAGCTCAATAATGGATTTCATACGAAAACTGCTCCCAAAGAAGCGGTCCGACCGTGACTAGCCTCAGTTATATCGCTCTATCTCGCTTATTTATGAACCAATTTTCATGACATCGTTGGATTTTAAATTAAATTTTACAAAAAACCCATAAGAACATAAACTTTGCTACCTTATGTAGGTAATTTTTATGTAATTTAAGGTTAAAGATTTGAATTGGCCACCATTTTGAAAACATGAATTATAAAAAGTTGATTACTTTTTCTAGCTAGGTCTTTACTTCAAAAAGCTGTGTACCGAATTTCAACTTATTACGTCGGCCGTTCTTAAATTAAAAATTATTCTTAAAAAATACAAAATGGCGGCTGTACAAATAACTATGGTGTTTTGGAATTTTTAAATATGATATTTTGATTTTGGCTTGTCTTTGGTCCAGGAATAATACCTGAAAAGGAAGGTAGAGAGTTCAGAGACACCCTGTATTAAGTCGCAAATGCAAGTGAATTTTTACATTTCTAACTACTGTTTCACGTTTCAAGATGGCGGTAATTAAAAATGTTCAAAGCTTAATATTTTTAAAAGCTGTAAATTTTACAAACTTTTGCAAACTTACAAAAAATTGCATGATTTAATTACCGGAGTAAAAATACTAAGATTGTTAAGATAAAACAATGGATAGTGGAGAAATTAAAATCTTATTTTGAGAAAACACGGGTTTCATTCATAAACTAGGCCTAGGCCTATGTAAATCTTTATGATTTAAAAAATGTAAAAACTTAGATTAATCCGTTGTTTCTCGTTTGATCATTACAAACCAAACTTAGTTTCAACTTTTTTGTTTGCAGTTTTTAAGATATTTAGCTTTGAAAGTTTTAAATGGCCGCCATTTTGCAACCATAAATGTTAGAAATTCATTTGCACGCACTTAACAGTTGTGCCAAGTTTTAATTTCGTACCTTAAATAATTTCAAAGATATAATGGATCAATTAAAGAATCACACACATACAAACAGTTGAAAAATGGCTAGAGATAGGCAAAGTCAGTCATGCATGGTTGTGGCATCTGCAAGCATGGCTCGGCGGCCGCGAGGCTTGGTCCCGTCACCCCGCCCGCCGGCTGCCGTTATCAAACGATGTTTTGCGTTTGCATCCTTTTGGTCGCTACTATTACGTACTAATAAGAATCGCGTTCGTAGGTTTTTAAATCACAATTATTGAACATATTGCGCGGGTAATTAAACCGATATTTTAGGTACGTATCTGTTCAATGTTATATAATTTTTATTCAACCTAAACGTTTATACAACTAATTTTTTAGCGGGCAAGGCCTCGCGGAGCGAGGCCCTCCTCAGCGCGAGGCCTGGAGCGGCCGCTCCACTCGCTCCACCCTAAGGGCAGCACTGATCTAGGGCGTAGATGTGAATATTAATCTGAAATAGTCAGAATTTCCTATTTTAAGCCTAAAGAATAAGTTTCAGCTCTCTAGCTAGTCGGGAAGTTGGAGAATTAGTGATGAATGAGTGAGTCAATCAGTGGGTGAGGGCTTTCCCTTTTATATGTTTAAATTCTATGAACGAACAGGTGTTCTAATTTATAGTATATTTCGTCACTAGTCCGGAAAGTGGTCGTTATCGGTGCAAGATCGAGTTTCAAGTACGTGGCGAAGCCGAGTCCCGACAACCACTGTCCCGACAACCACTGTTTTGTGGTCTAGTCCCGAAAACTATGTTTACCAACACGTTTATCCAACCCACCGGGAATCAACTAGTTTCGATCACAGCTGACCGTTCCGAAAACAACGTTTATCGCAATGGTATGATGAAAAAGTATTTTTCGAAGAGGTTCTTATTGAAAGCATTATGGCAAAATTATTAATAAAAAACTAGAATATATTTTACATTATTGCTGTAAGTGAAGTAGCGAAAGAGTTTAGTTTAACGGAAGGGCAAAACATTCCTCAGGTCGGCATTGCAAAGCATACCAGGTAGCAGTGATCTACAGGGTGAGTGAAAGTAACTAGGTACTAAAAAACTGTAATAAATGTTATAATTTTACAGATTTAGAGCTGGCAATCAAGTCATAATACAGAGTAATATTCAGGTTGAAATAATAAAACGTCTTCCAACACTACTCGATATATTTACACTTATACTGTAATTGTTTACAAGACGGTAAATATATATAAAAGATCTTATAATGGCGATCGATTTCGACCAGTCACACCGGTCATCATCAGGCCCAATCAGAGACTGAGAGAATCAAAATGGCGTCCATGCTTAAATCTTACTGGCTACCGGATGTTCGGGAGTATATTCTGGTAGGTTCCACCGGAATCGAAGTTGATAAACGAACAAGTGAACTTCGATTCCGGTGGAACCTACCAGAATATACTCCCGAACATCCGGTATCCAGTAAGATTTAAGCATGGACGCCATGTTGTTTCCTGGAACTTCCTGCACCAATAGTATTTAAGCAAGGACGCCATTTTGATTCTCTCAGTCTCTGATTGGGCCTGATGATGACCGGTGTGACCGGTCGAAAGGCCATTATAAGATCTTTTATATATATTTACCGTCTTGTAAACAATTACAGTATAAGTGTAAATATATCGAGTAGTGTTGGAAGACGTTTTATTATTTCAACCTGAATATCAGTACCAGCACGTATAATGCTAATCAAGAAGTTATTTAGAGTAATATTTAACATTTAATAGCGCCTTCCAGTTCACTTTTGAAAGAAATCAGTTGGAAATAGTTGGCACATTGTCTAGATGTATTCACAAATCTTAAAATTGACTTTCTTCAGAAGAGTGTAAATTGTATCCTGGCCATTTGAGGAAGTTGGCTGGAAACAACAATGCCTTTTTTTAAATTTAACTAATTCCCAATTTTTCTTGTGCAACCAAGCACATGTACACGAATTTGTAATAAATGAGCACCATTATTACAGAATTTGTAAGAGCTTTAAAATACCTACAGTACTTAATTTTTACTCACCTTTATATGTTAATTAATAGGCAAGCATGATTTTTTCCTCCCTTTTCTCAGGTTGTAGAAAAAATTTGTCAGATTCGGTATATTCCTGTAGATGAGCAGAATCCTATTTTACTTCACATCGGCTCAAAATGCTACGCCCTTCAGGCTTTTAATGTTTCAATGATAAGCATATTGAAGAAGGGTAATTAATTTGACAGTTATACAGCTGTTTTAATAACAGATGTAAGCAAATTAGGAAGAAAATATGTTTCAATTGTAAAGTAGAAGAATGTTTACTGCAAAAATTTTGGACACTATAAGCTTTCTAAATTAATGTACGGTAACTGTTACTCATTGTTAAGTGTACAATTGTATCACCGATTGCAATAAATATTATTATTATTATAAAAAAAAACATATTTTTATAACTAATTGAGTCCGTGGCCTGTTTAAAAAAAATGACAGGTTTGACAGTTCGGACAATTTGACAAATTTGTCAGAAACAATGAATAATTTGTAAATTATACTATTCGACAGGTGACAATTTTAAAACTTGTAAATTGTCACATGTTTTATATATTTTTTAAAAGAGTTGTCAATTGTCACAAAAACACATTAAGAATTGTGTGTCAGACACATTAATGTGACAAATTTGTCAAGACATTGACATATTTGTAAAAAAATACAGTACACTCTCGTTCATCGGAACTAATGTGGCGGACGGCCGGTTCGGATGTCAAAAAATTCCGATGAAGCGGAGTCCGTCGTGAGTCATCATTTCCGCCCGTACGGTGACCTATCGTGATTGTATTCACTCAAAAACAAGAGATTTTATGAAAATAAGGCACTCAAACTTTGAACATGGTAACAATGAACCTATAGGAATAAAAACACCGCAGGAAATAAAGATCCAAAATCGTTATTCTCATATTCCATATTCATATTCCACTCATATCCCAGCAGTCTACTGACTTCCACGTAACACAGGTGCAGTCGCGACGCGAGACAGACTGAATGACAGTTTGGGAAGCGGTCGACGCGGATGTTCACTTCCTGCCCCTTCCTCTTTCTATTTTTGTGCGAATACTCCACGGCCTCGTAAATCACTTCGATGTGTACAGATTATGGAAAACGCCTGATGACGTTTGATGAAAAATGTGATACTTCACTGATGTGCGGATAGAACGAATGGAAATTGAAGGCGCTAAAACGGAAAAATTATTTATTTCGTAAGAAAAAAAAAATTAATGATATCCAGATTTTCAGTTCCGACGAAGCGGAGTTCCGATGTCACCGAGTCCGATGAACAAGAGTGTACTGTATTTGACATAAAATTGTAAATTTTAAAACTTACATGAAACAAAAATTTGTAGAATTGTAAATATAATCCAGTCACCTTTAAACAATTTTTCACACACAGGCGACGAACGCATCATAGGCAAAATTTGAAAAATTCTGCAAAATTTGGCACTTCTTTTACTTTTTCACAATTTTCACCCTGAAGGACTAGGGTCAATCCATGTCAGGTCATCCAGGCCATGACACCCACCGATTTGGATTTTGATGAAAATTAGTATAGTTAATCCTACCATAGAGATAAAAAAAAATACCAAATTTCAGTGCTCTATCTCTACTCGTTTTTTTTCTACAGGTGTTTGAAATTTGAATAAAACGGGCGTTTTTACAATTCCGAAGTTGCCGCGGTAACACACATAGCTAATGAAAATAATTTGTAACTCTTTTATTTTCCAACCAAATAAAATGAAAATTTCAGGTATTGTTAATGAAACTGTGCAGATTTCAGGAAAAAATAGTTTACAATACTACATACTCCTCAATTATTTAGAAAAATTGTTAATCACAGATATTAAGAGATTTATGAGACAAAACATTGATTCACTAAAACTAAAATATTTTGAAAAGGCATAACTTAAATCAAGCTAAATTATTTTTTCTAGCAAACTTAATGATATGTGCTATCTAATGATACAATAAAACTCATGGCTTTTTACCTCCTTTATACAAAAAAGTTTTTTAAAATAAGTTATTTGTTTTTTTTTTTTTGCTACGCTTTGATCCCTTTTATATTAATAAAATTTTCACCTAACTCTTATATATTTTTTATTAAATTTTGTACATTTATATCTCTAAATAGTAAACTTAAAAAGCTATAGTAAGATTTGATTAGTTGTAAAAGTATTTTATTTTTTACTTACTTAATAGTATTTTTTTATGTATTCACACTTTTCATTCCTCGTTGAAATTTAGGTTCCAAATAAGATAGTACCATCATTAAACATTTGGCTTAGGCTTAGGCTGCGTTCACACGAGACGACTTTTCGCCGTCCGCCGTGGACGGCAAGGCGCCGTGCATTCCTCGGCCTCAGCCGTGGACACCACAGCTTGTGTCGTAAGGATTGTACGGCCTGCGCAGCGCCGCGCCGTGTCGGCCGAATCGTCAATAGTAAACATAAAAAGTTGTTAGTTTAACCTCTTATAACAGTCCACGCATTAAATAAAGACTGCGATTATGATACTACCTAAATGAGTGGCGATGCCAAAGGAAAGTTTATTAATTCATAAATTGTAATAGAATATGTTTAAGTTTTAATCATCTATTGTAAGGTGTTTACCTATATTTTGTAAGAATGGTTTTAAGAAAGGATGAAAAAGCTCCTCTCAGAAAGTCATGCAGTGCTTGGCCTGCTCACATTTTATGTCTTTATTTAAACTCCGATAAATATAAATAACAATACTATGACTTTAAGTAAAGGGAGATCAGCAATTTGGGACGGAAAATGGTGGTAACCTATGGATAATGGGTATTCGGAAAGCTGATTGTGGACCTATGGTGGTATTGAACTAAAACTTAGAGAGTAGCTGTTGGCAAACTGAATTGATGGACTATTGAACTCGACCAACAACATGAATGGGCTGACTGGTCATCTCTAGGTTGTAGGTGATTAACTGAAGGGTGACTATGGAGATGGTTGAGGATTGCGGTTTTAATGTCGTGAAATGAGATACCTGGGAAATTAGTGGCTTATTGACTGAACCTAGGAAACGTATCTGAGGGACATACTGTGGGTACTACCCAGGGACGGATCGCAGCCAAGCACAGACCAGTACAAGCCATTTTGATGAGATAATTTTAATTTACGTATACTAAATTAATTGGAAGGTGAATATCTAATAATGAACTGTATCTAGAAATCTAAAACCCATCCTATGGCTAATGCCCATGTCCTGAAAGGACATGAAGGTTATGGTTCCAGACTGCCCTCTACAGAACAAGTTATAGTTTAAATTGGTTGGTTTAAATACTAAATTTACTTGAGATCAATTAATAATTATCATCCCCCACAACCTACGCCCCCAGGGACCTAGCGGTCCCCCTGATTCCCAAATATTACTTATCTGGCCATTCTTAATCCGATGTTGACTACAAGACGGTCGCAGAGGGAGAGCGAGAGTGCGAGAGGCCCCTCCGTATTTTTCGGCTTCGCGAACCGTTTCGCGAAGCTTCTAGAAAGAGGCTGTCGGATACCAGCGATGTGGCCAGTGGCTCGAAAATCGGTACTATATGGAGTGCTGGCGGCACGAGCCGTCACAGCCAAACTCCCTTCTCGGAAAGAATTTGCACCGCGACTTGTGGGGTGAAGGCAGGAATGGTGGAGGTGCGGGAGGTGTGATTCCCTAGAATCCTTGCTTTTGTTTTGATTTAAAAAAAAGGATGGGACGCGCCATCTCATCACCGGGCGGAGGATCACGGGGTCGAAGGGCGGCGGAGCCCTTGAACGTGTTTGGGGGAGACCCTCGGGAACCCGCGTTCGGTGATGGGTGGTAATCCACGCTGGGATCCCTGTGGTGCCAACTCGTTCGAAGCGAAAAAGATGGAGACGAACTCCTTTGAATGTTGCGGAATTGGACATTGACATTGCCCGGACTCCTCCCCCCCTTAAAAGAGGTAGGGACCGGGGTTGGAAGAGGCTTCCAGGATTGCCGATAATCTACAAAGGCGAGTGGATTGAAATGCCGGAAATCTGCAAAGGCGAGTGAATGGAAAAGGCGATAATCTGCACGCACATCCTTGTCTTTGTTTTTTGTTTTTTTTTTTTTCCTTTAACTTTCTCATGCTTGTACTTATGGACCTGTATTTCTTCCCATACTTGTTGCACTTTCTTGCCGGAGATGACAAGGTGCCCCATTATAGGGGAGGCCGATGTTGATGTTGGATGCAGGTCCGGGCAGTGGAGGACTCAGGACCACACGCAGCAAGTGCAGGCAGGTAGATGGCAGAAAGAGCCCGGTGGTTATGGGCGTGCCTGGCAGGTGGTCGGCCGCTACCGCGCTGCGGACTTCCAGACTCAGGTTGGGAAGGCTGGTGACGATGCGTGGTCGATGATGTGGTGAGTCTCAGGGGCCGGAGGTCAGGCATCCACACGACTTGAAGTCCCATTTGTCCTCAGTGCCTCTTCACAACGGTGTCGATATGTGTGGAAGGTGTCAACAGCACTGGTCCTTCAGTTGCTGGGATCGAGTCCATCACCATCTTAGCTTAGCTTTCTCATACACCTCCTTGGTCAAAATATTGCTTCCATGTTTTTTTTATTATTATTATTTTTTTTTTTTTTTACTTTTTATCTTTGGTCTATGGATGATTGTGCAGATTACAAATTCGCGGTAAAGGTACGGTTCAAGCAAAACCCTGAAGGGGTGATCAAGTGCGGCAATCCTGACTCAGTGGGGTCAGGTGGTGACTGTGGAGTAGGAAAAAAAAAATCCAATGAGGAAATGTTCGGGAATGTCAATGCCATTTAAATCTGGGAATCGCAAGCAAGAGCCAACCGGGGGCGATAACTGTCGAAATGCTGCGCGTAGCACCACGTTGAGTTGGGCAGGATCTCCAGTGTGGGTGGTTTTCGTTTGGTTCCATGAGACATTTGATGATTTTGCGGTTTGAGGATAGGATGGGTTCTAGGATAACGAAAATTTCCTTGAAAGCGGAAACGCAAAAAGGCAAACACGAATGCCGAATACAAGCAAAACAAACGGATACAATTCGCGGCGACGCGGTGTTTCCCCTTCGCCTAAACATACATTCTCCCAACTTCAACATTCTAAACACAAACTTTATTGTTCTAAAAATCCCATTTTTGATAACAAAGAAATTAATCCCAATAATTGATACTCCATCTCCATGTACTCTTATTTCTTTACTTATTTATTCCTTTTCTTACCACATAATACCTACTAAGACTAACTAAATCTACGAAGGTCTACCTAATTAAGCCCTACTGCTAGTGACTAGAATTTCCCTAAGTGACGGCCGTCGAGAGAACAGAAGAAAGGTGAAGATAGGAAAGTAAAGCAGAGTTGTGACTAGGTACCAGTTGGCATTCAATGGATTGTAGCCTGTACACAACTACAATCAATCGACAAGAACGGAAGTCATCCGAGGCCCCTCGCTCTGGGATTGAGGAAAAAAAAAAAATAAATAAAAAAGGTTCAATCCAAGGGCGAAGATAATTTATAAGCAAAAGAAATTAATTTAAATATTAAAACAGCCTCGGGGAAAAATCCGCCTATGCCGCTGGCAGAAAAGAGGAGAGGGGAAAAACCCACTCCACAGCTGGGGGTAAGGTGTAGGCAAACCCATCGCAAAGGAAAGCAAAGCCTTAGACTCACCGCCCTCAACTGGGGGGGGGGGGGGGGGTTAGAAAGAGAAGAAGAAGAAGAAAAGCTTACAACTACTATCACTAGGTTCTGGCTGGCTTGGCAGACGATCGTCGGTCTGGGTAAGAAAAGTATTGGTGAATCCTACTTTTTACTTGGAAGGGTTGAAAAACCTCTTCAACTGAGAAACGTGGGCCTGTCGTATGAATTTTCCATTGGTGGGGTCGAGCAATCGGACAGTCACAGGCGAGACAAAGGTCTCTATTACACAAGGCTTGGACCAAAGGGGCAACAACTTTTGATTGACATTGTCAATTTTCCTGCTCAGGGGGTGCAATTTATACATTACCCAATCTCCGGGCTTGAAAGTGGCGGGGGTCCTATCCCCATTATATATCCTTTCCCTTTTGGCACGGGCCTTTCAAAGATTCTCGATGGCTTGTTCCCACTCCTCCTGAAGGGAGGGTGATGGGCCACTCTGGTCGACCAAGGTATCAAGATTCCAATGGAGTTCTAAAGGATGGTGAAGAGTTCTACCCAGGAAAAGGCGGGATGGTGAATTGAGGGTACTCTCGTGGGCTGCGGAATTGAGAGCTATTTGAAACCAGTGAAGGTGCTGATCCCAAAACTGTTGGTGTTTACTATGGAAAATACGGATGGCCACCTTAATTTGTTTATTTACTCTCTCAGCATGGGAGGGGTTCGGGTAATATGGGCTAGTGAAAATGTGTTGAATGCCCAAATCCAGACACAGCTGTTGAATAATTCTGGAACGGAAGCCGGAGACGTTATCAGAAACTAAGTACTTTGGTGGACCGAAAATAGAAAAAACATTATTCAATAGAAGGTTGGCTGTTGTGTGGGCTTGAGTGTTTCTGGTGGGTATGAAAATACAAAACTTTGAAAAGGAGTCAACTATGGTGAGGATGTATTTGTTACCCTTGGTAGAGCAGGGTAAAGGACCGATGTGGTCAATGAAAATTTTCTCCCAAGGCTTGGTGACCACTTCAGATGAGAGCTGCCCTAAGTTGGAGTTGGGAGCTTGCTTGCAGCGTTGGCACTTGACGCAAGCTTTTACTCTCTGGGTGATTTCCTGTCGAAGATCCTTGGCCCAGAAATAAGCCTCAACACGGGCTAGGGTTTTACGAATGCCAAGGTGAGCGGAAGTGGGTGACTCGTGATAATATTTGAATAACAGATCCATTAACTTAGCGGGCACGACAACCCTTGGCTTGGTGTGGTTGGGTTGTCGATACATGAGTACACCATCTTGGACAGAATAACCCTCGGGCTTACTGGTGGAACGGATAATTTTTGCTAGGGAGGGGTCCTCTACCTGATGTTGGCCTATGTCTTTGAACAATTCCGGCAAGCCCAGGAGCGCCATCGTGGGAGAGGGATCGGGTTTGGGGGCCTCAGTAGGCTCGGAGCCCTCAAAAAGCCTAGAGAGACAGTCAGCCACCACGTTGTCTTTGCCCTTGATATGATGAATTTGGAACTTGAAGGAATTAATGAATGAAATCCACCTGGCTATTTTGCCTACCTGACGAGGGTGATTTAATAACCAGGTGAGGGCTGAACAATCTGTATGGAGATGAAATTCCCTGTGCTCCAAATATTGTTGATATTTTTGCAATGCGAAAACTATAGCTAAACACTCCAATTGCAATGTGGAGTAGTTCAACTCATGTCTGTTGAGAGCACGGGATGCATAAGAAACCGGGAAAAGGTGACTGTCGTACTCCTGGTACAAAATTGCCCCTATTTCTGTCCCTGAGGCGTCTGTATGCACGATGAAGGGCCTACTAAAATCGGGCATACGTAAAATGGGGGACGAGACCAATGCCTTCTTTAAGGTTTCAAAAGCCTTCCGCTGTTCCGGCCCAAAAACAAAGTCGACACCCTTTTTCTTGAGCATGTTCAGAGGCTGGGCTATCGCTGCATAGCCCTTGATGAATCGAGCATAGAAGGCTGTCATGCCCAAGAATCGAGAAAGCTGTTTGACATTCTTGGGCTCCGGGAAGTTATCAATGGGTTCGGTCCTATCTGGATGAATAGAAATGGAGCTGTTTGAAAATATGTGACCGAGGAACTGGATATGGTTTGAAGCTATGGTGATTTTCTCGGGGTTGACAGTGAGTCCAGCCTTGTGCAGTCTTTGAAGGACGGTCCTGACTTTGGCCAAATGGTCATCAAAGGAACCGTTGCTGTAGACGCACAAGTCATCAAAGAAATTATAAATGTACTGGAATTTTATATCTCCAAAAATCTTGTCTATGAGAGATGTTAAGACCATACTTCCGGAAGCTAGTCCAAAAGGGAGATAATTGAACTCGTACTGAGCCCAAGGGACAACAAATGAGGTGAAGTGCTTGGATTCCTCGGCAAGGGGAATCTGGTTGTAGGCCGAGTTAAGGTCAAGAAGGGTGAACCAGCGGGCTTGTCCCAGGTGCTGAAAGGCTGATTCGATGGTTGGCATGGGGGTGGCATCTAGTTCAAGGATGGAATTGAGACTTCTATAATCTACAACCATGCGAGTCTTGCCACCCTTCTTGGGGACCAGAAAAGCTGCAGAGGCGTACTGCGAATTTGATGGCCTAATAACTCCCTTCCGAAGAAGTTCCTCGATGTGCTGTCTCATTTGAAGAAGTTTTGGGGGGGCATACTGATATGGTTTATTTCTGACAATTTTGTTGGAATTGACTCGGATATGGTATTGCACCACATTGGTTCTGCCCAAGGTCTTAGTGATAGTCTCTGGAAATTCACTGACCAAAGCCTCGACCTTGGATCGCTGGTCCGGACTAAGATTTTGGCCCATACTGACAGGGGCTGACTCACTGTCGGTGTCTGAAGGTATCAAGGCAAAAACCTTTGGGGTGCCGTACGGAAAAGTGAGGGTATGATCTGCCATATCGATCCTGGCACGGGCCTTAGTGAGAAAATCAGAGCCTATGATAACTTCTACTGGTAAATTATCTGAAACTTGGAAGGAAAAGTTCCATGAAAGATGCCCTATCTTGAAATGGATGGTTGCCTGAGACTGAAAAGCAAAGATGTCGCCGGAAGCGGAAATGGCTTTTTCATTGGTTGGGCCCACAGACTTTACGCAAGTGGTGTCCTTGCGAAGCCTGTTGAACACATTCAGGGAAATTAAACAGAAAGACGCGCCTGTGTCGACTAGGGCCTGAAGCTCAATACCACCAAAATTCGTGATTATGTGACAAAGGTCCATCTTGGGCACGGATGGGGCCTTACTGGAGACAGGGTGTTGTTTGGTTTTTGATTGGGTCAACTTTAGGGGTTCCGCGGCGGCTTGACATTGCGGAGGAGCGCGACCGCCTAACATCGCCCTCCGTTCCCGTTTGTTGGGTTGCCACGTTCATTGCGGTCGGAATTGATGGGACCTGACTGACGTTGCGCGCGATCACGCTGCTGTCCGGAATTCTGCGGGACATATGAGCGGTACTGCCCCTCGCGAGTGTGCGACTGTTGCCCTCGGTAGGGTTGGTTGGAAAAGCGCGATTGCTGCTCGCGGTCGTGGCGTCCTTGATGAAAAGCATTGTTGTTTGGCCTGCCATAACCGCTGCGGTAGGCCTGACTGGTGTGACGATTCTGCGGATACGAACGTTGGTAGCCCCTGGAATTTTGTGAGGATGGTGCGGCAGGGGCCACAGCCGACTCTTGCGCCTGAGAGGTGGACTCAAGGTGCTCGACCACCTGCAGCCTAGGCGCGAGGGAGAGCAGGTCCTGAATAGTGCGACAGGGGGGCATCATGGCGAGCCGCGCCCTAGGCACAGAGTGAAGTCCGTTGACCAGGACCTCCAAAAGCTCCGAGTCGGTAGCGTTTGGGATTAACAACATTGCGTAGTCCTGGACCGAACCTACAAACTCTGGTAGGGGCTCGGAGGCTCCCTGACGCCTATAAATAAGACGCGTCACCATAGTATGTCGCAGCTGAGTCGGCACAAAAAAATCCATCAAGTCAGTAGTCAGGACGGCCAACCTTTGCCTGTTGGCAATGGCACGGGACCAGAAATCACCGAGTTGCCCGGTGGTGCGAGGCAGCGCTTCAACGAGGAGCGTGTGCTCATCGACTAAGGCCAGGCGCTGAATTTTCAATATCTTGACCAAAAATTTCAGCAGCTGTTCGCCATCAGCACCAGAAACAACCGGCAGGGCCTTCAACAGGTTTGCCACGACCTTTCTGGAGTCAGAGGATGTGCTCTTTGAGCTCACAGCACTCGCCAACTGTTGACCTAAGGTTGAGGCAGCGACTCGAATAGCCTCCAGCCACTGAGGAGCGAAAGGCTGCGCCATCGGCCCAGTGGTGGGTGGCGGTTGAGGCTGAGTGACGGAATGTGCGGGAGGCGCGTAGGTGGCGGCCTCGGTAACCAAAATCGATGGGGGTCGGTCGCTCGACTCGGACCCGACGGACTCTTGTTTCGTTTCGGGGTTGTCCTTCTGTTTCGCCTGAATGGGAATTTCCGAATCGGAAGCATGACCGGGTGTCAAGGGCTCAGTGCCACCATTGATTTGCAAAGTAGCCAAGTACTCGCTCAACAGGGCTCTGTTTTGAGCAAGAGTGCCAAACGGGGTGAGGCCCAGGGCTTGGCACTGCGCGACAGCGTCAGGCGCTGAGAGCGTGTAAACCCATGACGTTCCCGATGGGATTTCGTCAGGCGCGTACACCCTCGATGTCATGTCGCAGGGGGTGCGCAACGACAATAGGCCTAAAAAAAACCCAACTCACTCAAAAATTTTCCCCTTGGGTTTATATTGACCAATGGCAGAAAAGAAGAGCAAAAAAAAATTTCAAACAAGTTGCAAACAATAATTAATTTGCCCAACAATGCACAATAATTCACCGCACGAGAAAAAACAATGTCATTGAGCTGACGGGGGTCCGTGCAGACCCGGGGCGAGGGGGGGGGGGGGGGGTGAACACCTAAAAACCCTAACTGCCAATTTTGTAAAAAACATTTTGCTGCCCTTTAATTCAATTTTTTATCCTTTTTTTTTTTTTTTGACCCTGCTCTCTCTACGGCGAAATTAGTTTTGTTGTTTTGCCGAAAAAAAAAAAAAAAAAATTTCCCCGCAAAAAAAATTTTCGCGAGAAAAAAAATTGATCTTGCCTACCTTTGCGCCGGAAAAGCCCCATGAGCATGAGGATTGCACGGAAATATCAGCTCTGGTAAGATACTCCGAGAACCTCTTTGCACATGAGTCGCCTAAAATTTGCACAGATATTGGCATCTACAAGAACGGGAGCTTGGGGGGTTTGCTACGGCCCATGGGAATTTATTCAGCATGAAAACCTAGCCTAATGGTGTTTAACCTAGGCCTACTTAGTTGAGAAACCCTTATATTCCGAGAAATTAATTCTTAACTAATTTAATTTTAATACCTGAAATTTTTTCCTGCTAATTAGCCTACAAGGTTGAAATGTAAATGAGAAAACAGCCAGGGGTTTGCCAAAAGCCAGCAAAATTCCAAAGCAAAGTGCGGTTAGTCAAAGCGAGCCGGTATATCGGTGCGGAAAGCCGAATCACCGATACCCGAGTACTGCTCGACTATCGACCGGATCAATGAATCGACCAGCCGATAACACAGACCTAACCTAGATGGGACATCCAGGCATAGGCAACACAACATCCTGCATTATATGTTCAGAAATTAAATAAGCAAGTGCATAGGAAAAGGTAATTAAAATAAATATTTAGCAAGCATACTTAAATATAATATAGCTTAAATACACAAGAAACACTTCTTACAAACTACACTGACTCTAACGCTCATACCAAAGACTTTGTAATTTTAAAATAAAGAAAATTGAAAATTAATTTAATTTAGTTTACTTGGGATTCAGCCAGCAGCGTTCTGTGCCCGTGCACAGCGATCTGCCCCTTACCTGTCACTGATCCCAACAAAATGGAAAAGCAAATCTGAATTAAAACTTAAAAACATTAATTGGCAAAAAATATTTAATTTTCCTTTACTTCACTTTTTTAAAAAAAATTCACTTCAACACTGCACAATTAACACTGAAAAAAGGCACTTTCTTCAAGCAGAGAAAGCTGGCAGGCTGGAAATCTCGAACCGCAGGGGCTAGGCCTATTCTGTAACAAAGGCACAAAACAAAGGCAAAATCCTACACTGGCTGGCAAACCCTGGGTCCCTATTGCCTAACAGAACTAAAGGGAAAGAGCAGGGGATGATAAACTAGCGAGAAAAAACTTGGAAAAGTTTAAAGCTAACCGAGGCTATAAGAGCGCCCGGAAAATAAAAATAAAGGCCAAAATTTAAGCTAATTTCACAAAATTTCCAAAAAAAAAAAAAACTACTGTAACAGGGTAGCCCAGAACCTTAGCCTTTCTTGGAAAAAAATTTGAAAAGAATCGAAGCAAAACTACTGCCCTAGCCTAAAAAAAGGAAAAGTGAGGTTAGGCTAGCCTAGGCCTACCTCATGAAGCTGTAGTCTTAGCCTGTGCTCAGCTCAGAAGCTCTGCTACCATATGGGACGGAAAATGGTGGTAACCTATGGATAATGGGTATTCGGAAAGCTGATTGTGGACCTATGGTGGTATTGAACTAAAACTTAGAGAGTAGCTGTTGGCAAACTGAATTGATGGACTATTGAACTCGACCAACAACATGAATGGGCTGACTGGTCATCTCTAGGTTGTAGGTGATTAACTGAAGGGTGACTATGGAGATGGTTGAGGATTGCGGTTTTAATGTCGTGAAATGAGAGACCTGGGAAATTCGTGGCTTATTGACTGAACCTAGGAAACGTATCTGAGGGACATACTGTGGGTACTACCCAGGGACGGATCGCAGCCAAGCACAGACCAGTACAAGCCATTTTGATGAGATAATTTTAATTTACGTATACTAAATTAATTGGAAGGTGAATATCTAATAATGAACTGTATCTAGAAATCTAAAACCCATCCTATGGCTAATGCCCATGTCCTGAAAGGACATGAAGGTTATGGTTCCAGACTGCCCTCTACAGAACAAGTTATAGTTTAAATTGGTTGGTTTAAATACTAAATTTACTTGAGATCAATTAATAATTATCATCCCCCACAACCTACGCCCCCAGGGACCTAGCGGTCCCCCTGATTCCCAAATATTACTTATCTGGCCATTCTTAATCCGATGTTGACTACAAGACGGTCGCAGAGGGAGAGCGAGAGTGCGAGAGGCCCCTCCGTATTTTTCGGCTTCGCGAACCGTTTCGCGAAGCTTCTAGAAAGAGGCTGTCGGATACCAGCGATGTGGCCAGTGGCTCGAAAATCGGTACTATATGGAGTGCTGGCGGCACGAGCCGTCACAAATTAACTGATAGTTCTCCTCGCCTGAAATGCCTGCACTTTTTGTTTTCTATGCAGGTGGACCAACGGCTTAACGTGACTTCCGAACCACGGGAGCGGCCGAACGATCTTTTTGTCCCCGAGCCGGGATTTGAACCCGGGCCCGCTGGGTGATAACCCAGAGCTCTGTGCTCTGATACCACTGAGCTACGGCCGCTGCCTAACTCCGATAAAACTTTAACTCGGATAAAAGTGAGAGAGGATTTGAATGAAATAAAAAGACTTTCTTGGACTTTTTGATTCGCTTTTGAGTTTTATTATGTTTTGAATCCATATTACGCTATAATGGGTCAAAGTTTAACAACTTTAGACCATCACAGTTTAATGTTGATTCCAAGTATTGAAAATTCTAAAAGCGAATCAAATAGCCCAAGTCTTTTCTTTTATTTAAAAACTCCCTCATTTTTATCAGCCTTAATTAAAGGCGCAAAATGGGAGCAGGTGAAGCACTGAATAACGCTCTGGGGGAGGGGGTCCTTTACCCCCTTCCTTTAAGTGTAAATAATCTATCGTTTACTTTTCTATAAGATATTTCTGTTTATATTATGCAAACTTGTTACAAAAGTTGAAGTGGCAATATTAGTACTACACCAGATTCAATATGTGATTGAATTGAAATGGTCGTGAATGTGCCGTGAAAGGGCCGTGGCCTCGAATTTAGCGCCGTCCACGGCCGCCGTGACGGCCGACGTGGACGGCACGGCGCCGTATTCGACGGTCGTCGTAACGTGTGAACACTTCCATATACTCCAATGTAATTCAACCTCCAGGGCGCCGTGCCGTCCACGGCGCACGGCGAAAAGTCGTCTCGTGTGAACGCAGCCTTAGGCCACTTTATTAATCTAGAGCCTATATAAATTATTGGAATATTTATGTTCATTTTTAAGTAGTACATAACAGAAAAACATATGAGACAATGTTATATTTCTCACAAACTATTCTTCTTTCGTTTTTGTACGTATTTATTTACATAATATATGTCTCAAGTCATCAATACATTATTTTACATTTTTACTCTTTTTTTGCTTCCATTTATTATTTTATGGTAGGCCTATAATATGCCAAGAGGAAAAATATTTAACAGTAAACTTTTCTTTTTGAAGTTCAATATTGTTACACAAAATTCCTTTCCGACTGGATTTGTTGGTGTACACTTTTGATGTCTTCATCTGAAAAATAGTACATTCTTCCAGAACCCTTAGTAGTGGGGGGGAGTCACGTTGCAAATTATGTTATGTAAAGGGACATAGCAAATGTCATTTTTTGGGGGCCAGTAAAAAGATGATGCAGGTCCATATGGGTGTAAAAACTTGATTCTTTGCATACGACAATTTGCTATGAGAGGCCACGGCATGGAATTTCAAAGGTGACACTCCTATGTCCTCTAAGGATTTGTTTACCTCTTCCAATGTACTTTCTTTGGTGATAGAACTATCGAGGATTTCATCAATAGGAGGTTCCTCCATTTCAATTTCATAATTTTCATCTTCATGTTTGTATTTGTTAATTTTGTCTCTACATGCATTACATATATTTTGACCAGGAGCTGCCTTTTTCACAACTGGAATGTCATTGATCTTCTCACAAAATTCGATAGAAACATTCCTAAGAGCTTTAGTAATATTTTTCTTGTGCAATTGGAATGGATCAAAGCCGAAAGTCTGGTATGTTTCATACTTTTTTAAGTAGAATATACGGTGGTGTTCACATATATTTACAAAAACTTCTATCCCCACACCACTTCTCATTTTAGTGAATTTCCCTATAGGGAATACGCTATTACGGTAGTAGTCACGGTAAGACCTAAGCCCGGGACCATGATACTTTTTCGTTTTGAGGTCCCTAGAAGCCAAAAACACCGTTCGTTCAAATTGATATATATGTATATATATATATATATCTATATATCTATATATATATATATATATCTATGTGTCTGTGAACACGATAACTTTTGAACGAAACCTCCGATTTTGATGAAATTTGGTACAGGGGTGTAAGCCAGCGTCCACTAGGTTGAGTTCGCGAACCAGAATGATCGGACCATGGGAACGGGGTTTTATGGGGTTTCAAAAGGGTTAAAAATGGGTTTTTGGCTTTTTTTACTTTTATTTAGAAAATCCAACAATTTTAACTTAAACCATTTAAAAGAGCTTAAAAAAACAAACAATCTAGTATTTTGAATTTTGTACCTAACTTAAATGGTTATGGAAAAAATCCAAAAAGTATGTTTTCCATGTTATTCTTATGGGAAATCAACAAAACCTATTATCTTGCTTATTTATTGACATATCTTGATAAAATTTGGTATGTACATTCATTAGGAAGCGTTTAACTTATGTTTGCTTAGAAAACCCATATGGCGGCAAACCCACGTACTCACCCCTAGGGGTTTATGGGGAAAATAAAAAGAACACCATAGCCTTATAAAATTTGGTATGTACAATCACTAGGTAGGGTTTAACTTATATTTACCAACAAAACCCAGATGGCGGCAAACCTACATACTCTCATCCCCATGGATTTTATGGGGAAATAGAAAATATACCAAAATTCCATTGGAAATTCGCTGAGTACGCAGGTCTGCTGCGACGGGGGTATTTATATGTTTTAAGTCTATTTCACTCAATTCATTTACATCATGTAAAATCATCTTATTTGTATGGCTTGTTTTATGACACTCTGATTTAGTGTACTCTCCTACACTACATTTGTCAAGACATTTGGATTTAGACATTTTTATTACCAAATTGGTTTCATAAATTAAACGAAAATTGCATCATATCTACCCATTTAATCCATCCATCAATCAATCATTCAATCAATCCATCCATTCATTATTTAAACACTGTTAACATATTAATTTTATCAAACACTAACACTAAACACCACTATACCCCGTTCAAAATAAATGTGCGGTCGAAATGCAGATTTCAATTCCCCCATTTTCTACCAACCTCCCACTGCTAACAATCCAACCAATCGTAATCACTAAAAATTTTTACAGCTGTTTAATATCTTATGTCAATTTATGCCAATGTTTTGCTTTTTCGTAAACAAATATTCTTATTTTGACGTTTGAGATGTAAAAAGAAGCGCTTCCAACGGCGACGAGGTGAAGTAACATGTTCATCAGCGCTATTTTGTACCCTGAATTTCAAGGGCGAAATTAAAATAACATATGATTTTGAAGAAAATAGGGGAATTCGGAAAGGCAGTGAGGGGATTTCCCTTATGGTGGGAAATAAAATTTTGCCTTTTGACCGCACATTTATTTTGAACGGGGTATAATAAAATCTGTAAAGTCTTTAGTTCACCCAACACTACTGACAGCTTCTACAAAACTCTACTAATAACTAGCCAATGACAAAATCAATACATTGGTCTTCACTCCTCCAATGTTTGTTGATGACTGAGAGCACATAACAAAACTAGACGCTGGGCCTTTCATTAGACATGTTTAGACTTGTTCAGATAAGTCAATGCTATCTCAAATAGTCTTGTTTGTTTTATTTCCTTCATCAATCAATACAATCTTCAGAATACTAGGTACCAACTATTATATTTTCAGAAGAAAATATTTTAAACTTTAAAATGTTGAAAACTTCATCCCATCGTCTTATGAAGTGAGTTACTTATATTACCTCCGCAATGTAAACAATATTTCAAACAATGAGTAGGATTAATATTATATATTTTAAATAAGATTTCAATATTGTTATACCCCGTTCAAAATAAATGTGCGGTCGAAACGCAGATTTCAATTCCCCCATTTTTCCCGCTCCTCCCACTGCCAAGAATCCAACCAATCAGAATCACTGAGAATTACCACAGCTGGTTAATATCTCATGTCAAATTATGCCAATGTTTTGATTTTTTCGTAAACAAACATTCTAATTTTGACGTTTGAGATGTAACAAGAAGCGCTTCCAACGGCAAGTAGGGGAAGTAACACGATCATCAGCGCTATTTTATACTCTAAATTTTAAGGGCCAAACTAAAATAACATCTGATTGTGAGGAAAATCGGGGAATTCAGGAAAGTATTGAGGGAATTTTCCTTGTGGTGGGAAATGAAATTCTGTCTTTCGACCGCACATTTTTTTTGAACGGGGTATAACAGTTGCTGTATTTAAGATACAAATTGTATTTAATTTGAAGAGAATTACTTAAAGATTTTATTCATTGGAAAGATATCCTAGCGTTACAAAAAAAGTTAATACGTACCCATTAAATTTTTTTTTTCTGTATAGAGCAGGCAAAAAGCCATGAGTTTTATTGTATCATTAGATAGAACATATCATTAGGATCGCTAGAAAAAATAATTTAGCTTGATTAAAGTTATGCCTTTCCAAAATATTTTTGTTTTAGTGAAACAATATTTTTGTCTAATAAATTTCTTATAATCTGTGTTTAACAATTTTTCTAAAAAATTGAGGAGTATGTATTATTGTAAACTATTTTTTTTCTGAAATCTGCATTGTTTTATTAAAATCACCTGAAATTTTCATTTAATTTGGTTGAAAAATAAAAGAGTTATAAATTTTTTCGTTCGCTATGCGTGTTACCGTGGCAACTTCGGAATTGTAAAAACGCCTGATTTATTCAAATTTCAAACACCTGTAGAAAAAAAACGAGTAAAGATAGAGCACTTAAATTTGGTATTTTTCTTATCTCTATGGTAGAATTAACCATACCAAGTTTCATCAAAGTCTAAATCGGTGGGTGTCAAACCTTATTTTTATTGGATGATTTGACACGGAATGACCCACTAGTTTTGTGAACAAAGGCGCAGAGTGCATTTTTGTACAGCATTAAATTCCCTACAATTTGAGACCTAAATCATCCTGATAGAAGATATAGTTTTCTATTTATATAAATTCAAAGTTTTGTAATTTTTTTGTTTTTGGGAAAAACATGATTTTAGCGATTTTAAGTTGGGAATATGCTATTACGGTAGCAGCCGGTTTTATGTATAAGGTAAACTACATTAGATAAACAGCGTTTCTGACATATAAAAACATGAACATGAAGGTTTGCCCTAATATCTGCTGCTATACGCAACATTTTAGACCCCTATTTGTATGATGTTTTTTTCTTGTCTCGGTGCAAGGAACAAATATACAACAGGGTTCCAGAATAGTTCCGGGACATTAGATAAACAGCGTTATTGGCATCTGGAGACTTCAACATGAAAGTTTGTCATAATCCCGGGACAATTTCGGACTATGGCTGCTACCGTAATAGTATATTCCTTGACTTAAAATCGCTAAATCACATTTTTCCCAAAAATGAAAAAAATACTAACCTTTGAATTTACATAAACAAAAAACTATACGTTCTTTCAGGATGATTTAGGTCTCAAATTGTAGGGAATTTAATGTTGTACAAAAATGCTCTGTACGCCTTTGTTCGCGAAACCAGTCCTTCATGGTGAAAATTATGAAAAAGTAAAAAATGTGCCGAATTTTTAAGTTTTTTTTCAAATCTTGTCTATGATGCGTTTGTTGCCTGTGTGCGAAAAATTGGTTTAAACATCAGCCCAACATCCTAAACAACTGAGCCAAAAAATCAGAGGTACGAGATTTAATGCACTTTAAAAGTACAAAGTGACTGGACTAATATGTCAAATGTACCTATCACCTGTCACTTTTTATGAACCAGGCCCCAGGGGCAGTTGTTAGATAGCATGATTAATTTATAGCCCAATGACAAATGGCAACTGGGTCCACAATCGAACCTTTAAAAAGCTACTGACTTTTGTCAGGATCTAACCGGCGACCTTTGGACTCATAGGTGAGCATTATAATCTCCCAACAAACCGTATGTATTAAATATTGTTATTATTAAAGCTGTCAGTTTACAACATGTGAGGTTATGTGAACAAATTATGTTTGTATAACTTGATTGTTTGTTTAGGTGATTAATAAAGTACGGCCTTCATGGTTCAAATCAATGATACCAATTTTGAAAATGATATTATTGAGCTTCTGATCAAAAGTATATCAGAAAGGGGCAATATTATGGAGCTTCTGGAAGATCGTGAACTATATTTATAATTTTATTACTAATAATAGCATAAACTTATAATATATTAAAAATAAATATTTTCTATGAATGAAATTTGACAAGCAAAGGACAAATTATGTATGTAACAGTGTGATCCATGTGAGCCTCCACCAATGTAAAAATAATGATTATTATTAGGCCTATTTATCAAAAGTGGACAGCCTTGTGTATAAGGGAACCAAGTGACGGTTAGCCTATGCTGAGAAAACTGGCTCTAAAGTTTACCGTTGTTCCTAAATTCTAGGTATAACTGACTAATTAGGTGTTAACATGACATGTTAGTTCAGTTAATTTGGAATATTTTGATGTAAGCCTAGTGTTTATTGAATAGTTAATGAATTTATTTATATTTTTTAGAAAATGGTTCATGTAGGCCTATATTATGATGGGAAGTAAATAAAACAACAAAATGACATAGATGGATATATCCGTCCTCTGCCTGCAAAATACTGAAAATTATCTGCAGTTTTCATATATCTTGATTGTTGTTCTGGGCGGTGGACGGATATATGTCCACCTAAGTTTTTATGTGGGCTAAAGACAGATATATCCGTCTTCTCAAATTTTATTTTACTTGTAACATGTGTTATTAAACATATTATTCCAGGCTAAAAACATTTTTTTTATAACATATGAATTATTTTTAATGAAATAATAACATAACAGTACCATTTAATTTAGCCCCGGAAGGGTTAAATTTTTAACAAAGTTTATGGGTATGCCACAATCATTTTAACTTCTGTCAAGGTCAACCTCAAAATGTAAATTGGAATTGAAACCATTGATGCAATCTTCTACATCTTCATGTAAAAAACCCCCTTCTAAAATTGCTTAGCATCAGTTGGAATAAGGTTCATCACAGACATTAAGTCTTGTAACTTCAGGACTGAAATTGGCTTCCTATCTGACTATAGCAATGCAGGCTTTGAGTGAAGATCAACGAGGTTAACCCTCCAGAGGTCGCTTAAAATTTAAAACGCCGTCTCTTGCTCAAGGAGGTTTCCTCCAGGTTTTTAATAAATGCGCAAAATGTATTCTACATACTGTTAATGTTTGAAATAAAAGGAGAAAATGATTATAAAATAGATTTCATGCTATATCCCTGCAAAACAGAGCAAGAATGGTAAAGTTATGAAATGAAATGAAATGAAATCTTTATTTGTCATTCAAGTTTACATTGCCTGTGATATTTCACAAATAAACATATGACACGTCATTATCTTAATATACATTTTGTTATAAATTACCTAAATAAAACAATAATAAAATCAATATAATTTAATCAAATAATCTCATACCTTTTCCTGCTTAGTAAAACAAAAGTCATAATTTATATATCAATTTCTTAAATATTCATCTATGGAGTACGGACACATTAATTCTAAAAACTCCTTCAATTTATTTTTAAAAATGTTAATTGATTTTGCTGATTTAATTTGACGTCTAATATATGTACTCAAACTATCTCCAATGGAACCTAAACCAAAAAAAGTTGTAGAAAAAGATATTTTATCAAAACAAGAAAAATAAATCATTAAACTAACTAAAATTTTCATGAATCACAATTACATCTCATGCTAATAAATTTTCTACCAACAAAATGAAGGACTTGCGATGGTTCTCCCCATTCCAGTTTATTCAGAATAAGCCTATTGACATTTTCAGCCTATTGCATAGCTTTGAAGTTAATAAGATTTACGATCCAACAAATCCATTTAGAAATAAAATAAAGTATTATTACAGATATGTTGACGACATAATAAGTCTGTTTAAAGGTAATGAAGGTGGAGTTATTTTAACCTACAGTATTTGAATAGTTTATCTGACGAAATAAAATTTACAAAGAAATACAGCAGTGAAAAAATAAATTATCTTGGCCTGACAAAAAGTAATAAGGGTAACAAACACTCATTCCAAACATACAGAAAGTAACGTTAGTAACGTTACGTAACGTAACATAGTGGGCCTAACGTTAAATTTAATCCTGTCATCAACCTAAACATATCAGTCTCTGGAGCAGCTTGTAGTCAACGAGGTATGAGACCTTAACTTTCAGGTCGTAGTTAGGATTTTTCCGGGCTAGAAAATAGCTATTATCATATTCTGAATAGTACCTGGGGGCCAAGCATTTGTAACGGACAGAGAGCTAAAATGCTAAGGGAAAAAAGACAATGTA